>JAAEAF010007301.1:46473-73295 GCA_011037195.1 Triatoma infestans
ACACACGCAAAAAACATCAAAAACCACTTCTATTAACTTTATTAATTTTTTTTTCGTTAGGCCTTTAATTATTGAAATTAGGCTCATAATTAAAAAATAATCCCTGTCATAGGAACATATAGAATCTCTCTTGTAAGCTTTACGATCTTATGTTACAAAATCTTTGGAAAGTTTCTCCCACCCCTCTAAACACTGCTGAAGAAGCAAAAATCCCTAAAAAAAAATGTTGCTTCACAGAGCTTAATCCTGAACGAATTATATATGAAACAAATAAAACCCACATATTGAAAAGTATGATTACGTATTAACTAAAATTCTTGGGTCATTTTGATTATTAGCTTAAAAACAAATTTAAAAATTAGTAAACTAAGTTTTTTGTGTTTTGTTTTTTGAGGAAAATAATTTTAAAAAACCGCGAGTCGTGTAGGGGTAGCAAAAATTTTGGGGACAATAATTTAAATGAGGAAATATTTTAATAATATATAAAATAATCTGCCCTAACTCAGTGCCTAGGAATTACAACAGACAATAAAAATCAGATCAGTTGAAAAACTGGTAATAGAGGTTGTGCATGATCTAGGCGCATTCTAGGGCCATTGGTTCACAATTTGCGGTCTCATGAACTAAAAAGCATAAATGCGGTTGTCGGGGGGGGGGGAGGCATATTTGTTATACCTGGACTTTCGGTCATTCATAAAAAAAAAGTAAAGTTTAATTGATTTAATAAACTGTTTTTTCACAGGAGACCCCATTAAAATGGTGGATTGGGCCCTGGGGGAATTGTTCAGCCACGGGGGGGGGTGTAAAGAACATTTTAGTGTTCACCGCAGCGACTAATAAAAAAAAATCAGACAGATAATTTTCCGTGATAGCCTGTTTGTTTTTGTGGTCATCGACGGGTTTTTGGGCGATTCTCCCATTATTCAGATGCGTTTTTGTCACAACTGTGTGTGCTTTGTTGGTGGGGTGGTCCGCAGAGCTGAAACATCAGAGACATTTTCCGTGTAGCCTGCGTTCATTTTGTGGTCAGTCGACCGGTTTTTGGCGTCGCCCATCATCAGGATTTTTTTTGGTTAAACAAGTAATAACATAGACTGGCACACTCTGTGATCAACGTATTTTGTCTATTGCAAGTCTATGTTATTACACTGTTCAACAAAAACCTCCTGATGATGGGCGAACGCCCGAGACACCGGTCGTCGATGAACACAGAAAAAGAAGCAGGCTATTACGGAAAATGTCTCTGAGTGATAACATAGATTTGTTCTGTGCAAAGAAGTAGGCAAATCTATGTTATCACACACTGTTTGACAAACGCATCATGATGATGGGCGAACACCCGAAAAACCGGTCGATGAACACCCAAAAAGAAGCAGGCTACCACGGAGCCCTATTGGTTCTCAAAACGCATGTGTTTTGTTCTTTTTTGGGTCTAGGTGGCGCTGTGATGTGGATGGATGGTGGTGCATTCTGCTGTGAGAATCTGGGCTTCACTGAGTTTTCTCCACTCTAAAGCTATGAAGTTATGGTACTAAACAACGTACTCTAATCAAAGGATGTACAAAAAAAAAAAAAAAAACAGATTCCATTGGGGTCACACAGTGGCCGTCGCCGAGGCCAAATGCGCCGCCTGGCCAACTCCTATTCATTAAAATAAAAAAATCAAATACGATATAATCTTCTGATTTCATTCACTAAATTGGAATGTTCTGATACAAAAACAAAAAATACAAAATGGATGTAATTTTTAGTTAATATGTAAAAAGCTTTTCAAATAATTTAAACAATTTTTTGGGACTTAAATAATTTTATTTTTTTTTTAAATAATTTCACAGAAACTTTCACCCAATATTCCTTAAAAAATAAAAAACTAGCCCCTAAGAGAAGTGGAATACTGTAACAGATTTTTTAAATTTTATTTTTTTGTTGTTTAATATTAAAGTGTCAACAAATAGGTTTGTTTTGTTTTATTTTTTAAAGTCCAATTGGTGGAATCTGTACATATCTGTAAATATATAGTCTGTAATCTTTACTGGCCAAAACTACTGAACCATCATCCATTAGAGCGACATCAAAACATTGTGCATGTTTTACTTTACTCTCTAATGCGGAAACTAATTGTCCATCCTGTGTAAATATAGTTAAATTAAAATTATTATGATTATCGGCGATTAATATTTCACCAGCTGAATTAATACCAACACCAATTGGATAATTAGTAACACCTTCTGAACCAATTTGTCTTAAAAATATACCCTCATAATTAAATACTTTAACACAATGTGCTCTATTATCGCTAATAAATATTTCCTGTTTATCATTGACAACCACACCATTTGGAAATTCTAAATGTTTTGAACAACCAAATTTTTGTAAAACATTACCAGATTGATCAAATATAATAACACGCATTACTTTACATTCAATAACAATAATACGTCCTTTACTATCCACTGTAACACCACGTGGATGTTGTAAAATATTTGCACCAAATTTTCTAACAAATTGACCATATTGATTATATATTTGTATTTGATGTGTTGGTGAACGTTCAGTAACAATAATATCACCAGAAGTTTTTACAACAGCCACACGATTTGGATATAATAATTGGCCATCCCTTTTACCACATTCACCAAATTGAAATTTAAAACGACCTTCTTTATCAAAAATTTGTATACGATGATTATTTGTATCGGCAACAATAATATCATTTTGTGCATTTACTGCTACACCACTTGGTTCAGTAAATTGTCCTTCCAATACGCCAAATTCACCAAATTTACAATGATATATCATTTTTTGTCGTTTTATTTGCGATTTTGGTGGAAATATTGTTGTTGATAATAATTTTGTACTGATATCCATCATAGAATCGTGCGTAGACAGCAACTGGTAATCATTATTTTGAAATAAATCACCTCCATTAGACCTAAAAAAACACACACAAAAATAATCAAATTATTAATCGATGTTTTTATGGAGAAAAATCATGGAAAAAACTTAAAAAAAAATCCCATTTTTCCTTAAAAAGAAAATTTAAGAGCCTCCCAGGTGCGGGAGGGGGAAACATCCACCCTAAAGCCCTCCAAGATTCTGGGAATTCTTAGGGAGCTGCCAAAGTTCCTAAGAAAATTAGACAGCTCGTAACAAAAATTAGACGGCGATTTGAATAGGGGGGCGTGTGGTGTAAGCACGCCGCAGTTCCCACCTTCCCACCGTTTAGTTCCGGCCTTTGCTACCTAGGGCGCTACTAGTGTAGCTTCCCCACTTTTTATCATGATGCTGTGTCAACACCGACTTTGCCCTCACGGGAATCGAAGGCACTGTGTTCTCGCAAGAAAGGCGCGAGTGCGCTAGCTTATGCTGGTCATACACAGATCATTTTCTAAAAACTACTTTTTTGGGGGGGACTCAGGGAACCTCAAAACGTGTATTTCTGGTGAAAACTCGATGTCGAAAATTTTACACGATACAATACTTCCTCTTGTATTCGCTTTCTAAGGCCGCGAAGAGTGTTGCGTCCCTCAGTAGGCTGATGGCGAACGTTGGTGGCCCCCGGGGTAGTACACGCCGAGTATTAATGAGCGTGGCACACTCGATACTCCTTTACGAAGCTGAGGTGTGGGTGGACGCTCTTAACAAGGAGGCTTATAGGAAAAGAATGGCTCGAGTGCAGCGGTTTGGTGCGCTGAGGATTGCCCCTGCATACCGCACGGTGTCTGAGCGAGCGGTTCTTGTAATTTGCCGGAGTGATCCCGACTGCAGTCCTTGAAAGGGAACGCAAGATGCTCCACGAAAAAAAGGCAGAGGGGTGTAAGGAGGCTCTCTCCAGGGAGGAGAGGAATCGTACTTTCCGGAGATGGCAGGCTTCCTGGGAAGATGATCTGCGGGGCCGATGATCCGCTAAGTTGATTAGGGAGGTTAAGCCATGGACAAAGAGGCCACATGGGGAAGTGGACTTTTACGTCACACAACTCCTGAGCGGGCATGGTTATTTCAGGGCGTATCTGAAAAAGATAGGAAAAGTAGAGGATGAGGAATGCCTATATTGCCCCGGCAGTAAAGACGATGCATCCTACACGTTTTTTCCTGCGGTCGGTGGTAACGGCTGAGAAGTGACCTCGAGGCGGTGATTGGGCAACAGACCCCAGACACTCTGGTTGAGGCGATGCTGGTCAGTAAGACCAACTGGCAGACCGTAGTAAGGTACGCCAGAGGCATTCTTTAGCGGAAGAAGCAGCACCTGGACGAGTGCCATGTGAGGTAATACTGTGGGAAAACCCAATGAGTAAGAACAGAGGCCTAGTTCTGAAGTAATGCTGGTCACCGGTGAATCCAGGCTAGGCCTAGCAGCAGGGAGGGGGTTGTTTTAGCCGGTAGTCCAATTTGGGAGTCCGCACAGCAGCATCTCTGTGTGCGTAAATCGCATTTCACCCCTCAAAAAAAAAAAACTAGGACTAAGAGGAAGTAAAAAAAACTGTTCAGTAAAAACGCACTTTCAATGATAACGACTTTCTTTAAACCCAATATTTTCAACAACATATTTAATTCTAATTTAATATTATTTAGATGGTAGAATTCGTGCAATAAACTGTAATAGCCCACTTTAGAGGAAAACCTAACCCCCAAACCTTTCCTCCAAAAAAGCCGTCGCCCTAAATAAATTTGTTCCTGAAAAATGTTTCAAATAGAAGTTATAGATCTTTGTATGTGTAACTGATACGCGAAATTTAAAAAAAAAAAATCGTTAACAGCTATTTTTGAGAAAATAGCCAAATATCGCCAATTTTTTTTTTTAACCAAATCTTTGCAGGCCGTGATCTTGTAGATAGCGCTCTGATTTATTCATTTCGAAAGCGAAGTATGTGTGTAACAGTAGCCTTTTTTTTCTCTTCTTTTTTTTAAAGTAGTGACGCCAAACCGCTCCGAATTTCTAGATTTAACTAGGTCATTTTTTGAAATTGCTCACAAATCGCGTAGATCTTTTCACAAGTTGATATATAAGAATAAACTGTAAGTAAAAAGGGGAACCTAATAAGAAACATTTGGTAAACTAGTGCTTAATAAAGTACTGTTGACTGGTGTGGGATAGCCTAACTGCTCCAAACCGAGGTGGGTGCTCGGAAAAAGCTGGCACTCGCCTGGGTGCCAGATATGTGGGGTTTCTGGGCAATAGAGGGCGAATGCCCTAGCGAGGGAGAGTTCGCAGGATACCCTTTATAGGCCCCGAACTCTTCTGCGGGTTTTCCAAGAACCTAATTCAAAACTTCTATCAAAGGTCGGATAGAAGTACAGCGTCTACATTGGTAGGAGAGAAGAACATCAAGATAGAGGCAGGCAGAACTCTTTATTAAGAGACATTTGCCTAAATTTACCAGAGATCTACTGAGTCATAGCCGAAGAGATATAAGGCTAATAGTGGGTCTACTAAACAAGGCATTGTAGGCTGAATAGGCACATGCACCACATTACTACTTACAGATAACGCATTATGCCGATTCTGCAAGACTGAGGAGGAAACTCTGGCACACATACTTTGCAAGTGTGCCGGCCTGGCGAGGACAAACAATTCCGAAGCTATGAGCTGCATGACAGAGCTACTTTCAGCTTTGCTAGGCCTGCCTGATTTAAGTGGGCGAAGCTGAGGGATGTGCTGTAATTTTTGGGGATCCACAATACGTAGATCTCGTTTCGTAGCTCGCAGTGGAATGAGGCTCACCCGTTCGTATCTAATCTTAAGTACTATTGAGGATTAAAACGCACAGACTTTTGTTACATCCCCAATAAAATAAATAAGTAATAACGTAAAATATATAATATGTAATGTCAAACTTACCACTTATCGTAGGAATTTCCGTTTACATTAATATCGGATACTGTCGTTGAAAATGGTCCCAATGAATTTGCTGTAGAGAATCTTTTGGAGATAATGTTGTTTTCAAATTGTGAATTCATACCATTTGTAAAATTTCTATCATTTGTTGTTGTGTTAGTGGCCGAATTTACTGGGACACTTGCCACGCTACCGCTTGTAATGCTGAAAATAGAATTGTTTAAATAAACTAAAAAATTAATCATAATGGAAGAATTTGTTGATAAAAAGCTCCTTCTCCATCGATATGTTAAAAATTTTAATCTATAATTAGATCTTATTATATAAAGATTTCAGTAAAGTCATACTTTCGGATTGGTGGATTTGGACCCGAGATATTTCTGTTAGATGTGGTAGTGGAAACAAGGGCCGGTCATCTGGGGGAAATGGGGGTGCGGTGCGGTATATCCGAGCTACTCAGGTTCTAGGGAAGCCCCCCACAAAAAAGACACACTATACACGATAAACGTAAAAAATTACAAAAAAAATGCTGGTATGAAACACTCTCACACAACTTTCTCTTACACCAGTTTTCAAAATTATAATTCGACAAATTGTATAGTTAGTATGCACCACATTTAATGAAATTCGCCGGAGTTCGTCGAAATTCATCGCAAACTTAAAAAAACTTTTCAGTAAAAAACTAATTTTCTTCAAACTCCAGAATTTCAACAACATATATAATTCTAATTAATATTATTTAGATGATAGAATTCGTGCAATAAACTGTAATAGCCCACTTTAGAGGAAAACCTCCCTCCCTCCTTAAACCCCAAAAAGTAGTTTATATACCAAATTTAAAGAAAATCGTTGAAGCAATGTTTGAGAAAATCGCCACAAAAAGTGAAAAAAAAACAAAAATTAGTAAAGAGGTACTTCCGGTTGAGGAATTTTGATAGATAACGTACAGTCAGATCCCATGGTGATACCTACACGGGAATATCAAGTTTGAACTTACTGGCGATTTTTCGTTTTTGAGCTATGCTGTTCATATATATATATATATATATACCATTTGTTAAAAACCAGTTTTTTGGACTATGGGGACCTCAAAATGGATATTTCCTGTGAAAACTCGATATAAAAAATTTGATAGGATTACAAATACTTCCCTCTTACTAGGAGTAAGAAAAAGTAAAAACAGAGTTGGTTTACTAGAAAACTGAAATTTCACGCATATTGTAATGAGCCTCTTCAGAGGGTGGTTACACCTTGTGAGAAAGCTAATGGAGTAATGGAACCTTGGTCTGAGAAGGGGTGGGCAGCGATGAATTTAATTTTCTCTTCCCTATCCATGGTTGGCTGGCTAGTGACCATATTTATAAAAACCCCCCTTATCTCATTGCCCTTCTACCACAGTTTTAACCTGCCCTGGTTGGAACTTACTAGTCACTGATCAAATTTTCTCATTAATTTCAATTATATTTTCAATCGATCAATGTACAAAAAAAAAATTTTTTTTGACCCACAAACGCAATTGGACCACCTGTTGTAGATTTTTGTAGGGGATTAAGGCACTGAGACCTGAAAGATCTATTGTGCCCCCCGAAGCCTTCTCAGTGCACTGCCGGCCCTCCAAGCAGTGTTCTCTAGCTACAGACAACACTGCTCATCACCGTACAGTGAGTTGTAGTGGCTCCTAGGAAGAGAAAATCTAGAGTAGCACGGCTGGATTTGAATCCGGGACCTCCGCGTTGCTTGTCTAGCGTGCTACCACTGAGCTAATCCCTTCCTTCTCCCTTGGTTTACGCCAATTAGCTAGAGACGGAGACCCTAGTTTGTGTACTGTGTTTCTCCTTGTCTGTAAAATGTACTGTGTATGTAAGTTTAAGTGCATTGTGTACTATTCTGATGAAGTGCATGGAGTACTGAGCTGTAGTAACCCGTGGGGTCGATACTCCCTAAATAACTGCATGCAACAGATGCGGGGGTACGGACCCCCAGTTAGTCCGATTTGTAAAAATTTTAAGCCGGTGTAAAAAAACGTTGCTCAACACGGTTTTTGAAAATCGCTTAAACGTTGCAGCCTCTTCCCAGGAACCTTTAAAAAAAAAAAAATCGCTAAAATGTGCACATAAACATGAAAAAATATTGGCAAAAAAAATATGTCTTATATACATCACATTTCATCAGGGGACCATAAAAAACGTGTATTCCCCAGTGATCTTTGATCTCAGATATGAAAGATCAAACGACTTAAAAAAAACTGATGTGAAACACTCACACAACTTTCTCTTATTCCCGTTCTCAGAATCATAATTGACAAATTTTATGGTTAGTGTACCAAATTTAATGAAATTCGCAACTGAAACAACTGTTCAGTAATAGCGCAATTCCGGTTTATTAATTTTCTTGAAACTCGAAATTTTGGCAATTCTATACTTCGGCAATTAATTTTGCTTATATAATTGTATTATAATCAACTATGATAGCACTTTGGAGAAAAACATAACCCCGCCTCTGCCCTAAAAGTGCCCTTAATGAATTTTCCCAGAGAAATGTTTCAAATAAAAGTTGTAGATCTTTGTATGTGTAGTTTATATACAAAGTTCCAAGAAAATAGTCGGAGCCATTTTTGAGAAAATCGAGAAAAAAAAAAAATCATTTAGTAAAACGCACTACTGCACAGGCAAAGTAAACGCACTGCCGTTAATCCGATTTTTTCAAACTCAATTTCAACAACATATTTAATTCTAATTAACATTATTTAGACGACAGAATTGTCTAATAAACTGAAATAGCACTTTAATGGTAAACCTAACCCTTCCCTTAAACCCCTAAAGTACCCTAAAATGAATTTTTCCCGGAGAAATTTTTCAAATAAAATTTGTATTTTTTTTCTTATGTGTAGTTGACATACCAAATTTCAAGAAAATCTTTGGAGCCATTTTTGAGAAAATCGCAAAAAAATGAAAACTAGTAAAATGGTAGTTCCGGTTAAGGAATTTTGACAGATCCCATAGTGATACATAGATACTGTCGGATCTCATGGTGATACCTAAACGGAATATCAAGTTTCAACTTTCTACCTTTTTTCGATTTGGAGCTCTACTGTTCACATACATACATACACAGACTCAGACACATGCATACACACACACACACCATTTGCTAAAAACCACTATTTTGGACTCAGGGGACCTCAAAACGGATATTTCCGGTGAAAACTCGATATCGAATATTTGAGACGATTACAATACTTCCTCTTACTAGGAAGGAGTAAGAGAAAGTAATAGGTGTTATTATTTATTTTTTTTTTAATATGTTACCTGGTGATAGTATTATGTAAATTATTTGTCGCAATCACAGATGGTGGTGAATTAGATCGATTGCCATTCAAATGAAATCCATTAACAGGACGTGCTATGGGTGGCTGTTGTTTTGTAGGCCCTATATTCACCTCTCCGCTGGATCTTACATAGCCAAATGTATTCCGCACACCAACCTTTTGCAAAAAAAAAAAAATTTTAATCAATTACTATCTTTGCAAACAATTCAAGTTAACAATGATAATTAAAAAAAAATAAAATAAAATAAAATAAAAAATATTTTTAACATACCTGAATCGCTTGATAATTCGATACAAACTCTAAATCATGGGCATTTTGTAACGTTGGTTCAAAATTAAATGAATTTAAACCATGTAATTTTGTATCAATTAATTTTTTAAACATTAAACATTCTACTAGTGATGCATGTTTTGATAGACGTTCATAAAATTCACATGCTTGATATATTTTGTCCACTGTATCTTGAGCCTTGAAAAGCAAAAAAAAATTAATGGAGTTTTACAATTTAAGGAATTCTAAAAATCTGGTGTGAAACACTCACACACAACTTTCTCTTACTCCACAGTTTTAAAAATTATAATAGACAAATTTTATAGTTTGTGTACCAAATTTAATGAAATTCGTCGAAAACTGAAAAAAAAAACTGTTCAGCAAAAGCGGTTTACTAACTTTCTTGAAACTCGGAATTTTGGCCATCTATTTATTACTAATTAATTTTGTTTGGATGATAGAATTGTATAATCAACTATGATAGCACTTCGGAGAAAACCTTAACCCCTCCCCTCCACCAAAACGGCCCTTAAATGAATTTTCCCGTAGAAATGTTTCAAATAAAAGTTGTAGCTCTTTGTATTTGTACTAGATATCGGAAGTTTGAAGAAAAATCGTGCGGAGCTATTTTTTAGAAAATCGCGGAAAGTGAAAAAAAAAATTCAGTAAAGTGGTACTTCCGATTGAGGATTTTAACAGATAACGCATTGTCGGATCCCAGGGGCGTTATCTGTTAAAATCCTCAATGTTCAACTGAGAAGTGTGATAGGGCGAGGTCGGCGCTGTAGGGGGGATGTGAAAGGATCTCCCACCCCACTTTTTGTAGTGTTTCTTGAGTTAACTGTGCTGGGTATGGGGCGCGCGTTTGTCATGAAGCAAAATCATGGCCTTTTAGTTCAAGAGTCCCGCGACGTTTCGTAGAATGGCAGACCTTCTTTGTTTGTGAGCGTATCACTGTAATACTGGCGCTGTTGATGGTTCGTTGATCTTCGAGTTCAGCGAGATTCGAGGGAGGAGATTGCAACTTCAACCGGTCGTCCACTTCGTTGCACCGTCACAGATACTTACACGGCCAATTTTAAATGTTCTAGCCACTTGTATAAACGTTCGAACGGTTCAAACAATTATTCCCCGTACACTTTCAACATTCTTTCGTGGAATTTCACTACCTTTGATACCTTCTGCAACTAAAAATCTAATCACTGAACGTTGTTCTTCCAAGGTGCAATGCTCGAGCGGACACGCCATTGTTAACTGAATACATTTGGCGTTATGCTCTCAAACAGCTGATGAGAAACGAAGTACAAGGATGCTAACGCATTGAAAATATTGTAGTTATTAAATAAACCGTTTCTGAGCTACAGCGATTTATCTCGTTACTAATTAAATGACCCACGTATATATACAGCCGAGTTTTAAAACAGTTTACCACAATCAGTCGGCAACCTATATCAACTACCTTCTTATCAATTAGCCAGTCTATATCTTTATATATCTCTCGCTACCTAACTTCGTAAAGTTCTTACAGTTTGTGCGTTTCTCTCATTATACAGGGTTCAGTGTATATTCTAGTTTATTTCTCTAAAATCCATTCTGTCTTATTCTCTCATTTTCTCACATCCATTATAAACGTGACCCACAGTGGTTCAGTAAAGTGGTGTATAATTAATTGTTAAGCACAGAACCCCTGTAATATATACACTTTTACATTAAATACAGACGTTAAAGTTGTAAACAGAGCAAATATATGCGTTAGTTGGGAGGGGGTCTATTATATTATAGCTACGCTGTTGCTGATTTTTTTTAGACAGCGAAGCTAAAGGAATAACAAAATACTTCAGTTTCGGATTCCTTAAAGAAAGGTACACCACAACATTTTTGTAAAGCCGTGTTCCATTCAATACACACTCCTCAATCGATATAATTTTTTTATTTTACCTTTTGTCCAAAAACGGTAAGCGACATTTGTTTTGCTGAAAACACACTTTCCAATTCTTTTAGCAATTCCTGTTTGCGTTCTTCAAGCATTGATCTAGGAAAAATGCAGAAAACCGGGAAAAAAAGTTAGTTCACAGCAAAGAAACGCTAATATTAGGTTATAAAGCTTGCATATTTTCTATGTGCATTCCAATGACATTGATTTTCATTCAAGTTTTATTCATTTTCAGTGAAAGGGTCAGAGTATTGGACAGATTTGTGCATGACTGGGGGGGTGCGGAAATGGTCTGCTTCTTGCTGTGATTGTGCAGTGTAAAAACAGTAAGCTAATACCAAAAAACAGTTGCACAAAAAAAAACAGCAGTGCATCATGGCCAAAAATCACTATACGTATGTAATTTGAATTAAGTTTTTTAAAAAAAAAAAAGTTAACTGAAGAACTTCATTTATGTGCAAGACAGAAACTTCAAAAGTATAAGCGTTTTCTCGAGAAAATACGCATTAAACCTCCTTACAGCAGTAAGAGGAAGTAGAAATGGTTAGACCTTGTAAAAGGCTGCTTTGTAAGTAAGTGGTGGTGGGAGACGAGGGTTTAGGAGAAATGCTGGGAGGACACGCAGGGGTGCCTGCCTCCAGGCCAAAAGATTTATCAAAGGGACCAAGCAGGGGACTACCTTCTGTCCCTCAGTAGGGTAGGACTGAGGACCTTGGAGGGTGTCTAGTCATATGCATAATATAGGGCAGAACGTCTAGTCCCATATGTCAAAACTGTGATGATGGAGGGAAACGGTATATCACTATTTATGGTCAGTGTCCCCGTTTCGCTGGGTACTAGGTTTCGCGTATTTGGCAAGGCATCACTCTCGCAGGATTGCCTGGGAAGGTTGGAGCTGAAAGATATTTTAGGATACTGTAGACAAACCGGTAGACTGCCGGGGAAGATTAATTAGGGGGGTTAAAGCCACATAGGCTTAGGTCCCAGGCCGACAGGCATCCAGTTATGTAATAAGTGGTGCCAGATGGGGGGATAAGGTGGGCTGGACGTTTTGGCCACATAGACAAACTAGTAACAGATCAATTTCCTCTGACCACGAGGAATGGACAAGATAAAACGCAAGCAATTTAAAACATTTTTAGAAACTTGCAAAAAAATAAAAATAAAAATGCAATACAAAACACATATTTTTGAATTTGGGATTTTTACCTGTAAAATTGGAATGTATCGTTAATTTCATTTTGGGCTTTATGATATTGAACTTGTAAGCGTCCAGATGAATGCTCTAAATTTTTAATCATATTACGTATGTCTGTCGCTTTGGATTTACTTTCCTGTATGGTTTGATTGAGCGCTTCTAATTGTTTTGATCCAACCTAAGAAAAAAAAATAATATAATTATTAGGAATTTAATTTATGTTTTGTACAGTTGGTCTCAATTTATTTGGACGGGAGAAGTCATTCCCAATGTTGTACCAAAAAATAAAAGCGATCGTATGTCCCAATTCACAACTCGCTAGGGGATATCAGGGAATCAGGAGATAGTTATCCTATCCGACAGTCAGACTTCCATTAAAGCACTGAGCTCTTGTGTTATCAGTTCTAGAAATGGTTTGGGAATGCCTAGGCAAGCTTAACGACCTAGGAAGAAAAAAAAAAGTTACCCTATTCTGGGTGCTGGGACATGTAGGCATGGAAGGCAACGAAGTGGCCGACATCCTGGCCAAAAGAAGGCGTTTGCATCTCCTCTCTTGGGGCCTGAGCCCTTTTGCGGGGTGTCAGCGACCAGTTACTCTTGAAAGAAATCAAGAAAGAGGAGGTGGTGAAAAGAGGGTAAGTCTCTGGAACACTTACCCGGGGACTGAGGTTGGCCAAGGTCCGTCAGGGTGGTTATAACCAGGAAAGGTCCGAGGCCTACTCAGTCTTTGTAAAAACAAGATCCATATTCTTAAGGAGATTTCTCATAGGGCACTGCAGGTTTCAGGGGACACCTGAGGAAGCTGGGCACATGCAGATTCCTGTGGGGAGATGGAAGAAACTTCAATATATCTCCTTCGCTGACAGCGACGACGCCGTCATCCAAAGAAGATTTAAGAGCCTGGGTTGTTATCAGGTGGGGGGAGGAGGAAATACCCACCTTAGAACCCTCCAAAAGATTCTGGGATTACTTAGGGAGCTCAACTAGGACGGGGGTGCTGTAGATGAGTCGCAGTGCATAAACCCTCAAAAAAGAAGGGGTAAAAAAAAGTCCCAATTCACATAGGGGGAGAGAAAAAACTGCGTAATTAATTGACGAATTGATCTCAATTTTTACCGGAGGTGCTAAGTCAACTCCCATCGCAGCAATGGAGATCCAAGCAGAGATTGAGGAATTGCAGAGCCGTAGGGGAGGAAAAAATGCCTTCATTCTTGTGGAGAAATGCATGAGGTTATCAAGCAATCACTGGCGAGAATATATCGCTGCTTCGACCCGTCTAAATGCCCCAGAAGACACTAGGACTGCTGTACCTGATTTTGTGAAGACCATGATTTGCGCTGGAAGGAAGTTGGAGCCGATCCTTATAAGAAGTGTAGCCACTTACATAAAATCATACCCAGAATAGGTGCTATCCATTGGCTTGGAAACTAAGAAAGGAGGAGTCTCAGCCCCCGAGATCCTTAAGAGCCTATTCGTTGGATCTCCAAACATCCCATGAATGAGTGGCTTCATATTTACACCAATGGAGGCCCAGTGGAGTTTTGGATATCGTAGGGTTTGTTCCCCTTCCCAAAGACGAATAATAATAATAATAATAATAATAATAATAATAATAATAATGATAATAATAATACCTCACTCAAGTGATCAGTATCGTGCAATGGCGGTGGATGGTCCACTAAAGTGCATTCCTTGCAAATTGGTACACTGCAAGGCCTGCAAAAATATTTTAGAGTTTCCAATTTGTGTCTTGGACAGAGAATCATTTTATCAGATTTAGTTTGTTCCTCTTTATTGATTGTTTGATCCTGATTTGTGAGCGTCTGGCCACTCTGCCCAGTATTGTTCATCTGTTGGCTCATCGACTGCAAAAATCATGTTAAAAATATTAAAAACTGCATAAAATTGCATACTATTATTGTAATAGATATAATGTTCCATATACTTACTTGTAAATTGACGACGCGATGCCCTTCGAAGCAATGCATATACTGATGAGCCATAACACAATTTGGGCACAAAGAATGATCGCAGTCCAAACAAGTAGCTACTGCTGAGGATGTTTTACTTTTACAAGATGTACAATGTATTAGTGATGTTGCTGTTACAGTACTTGTTGTTGTAGTTTGTGGTGGAGGACTTGCTGTAGAGCTTGTAGTTGTTGTTACACAACTTGTTGCACCAGTTATTCGAATATTACAACTGCTATTTAAATCAGTTTCTAATAAACAATTTACCGTTATCTCTGGTAACAGATCAGTATAGGACTTTGGCAAAAGTAGGCAATCCGCCTGGCACTCAGGGCACCCTACCTAAAACAAAAAATTTGGGCACAAATTTATTGCTTTTATAAATCAAGTCTACTTACTCGAAACTGGACTTCTAGAGCAAGGACTTAATGCATAATTGTAACTTAAAAAATTTTATAGTTAGTATGCCAAATTAAATGAAATTCGTTAATCAATCGGATTTTCTTTAAATTCGTAATTTTGGCAACATATTTTAAATTCTGATGATAGAATTGTATAATTAAAATAAATGACCCCACCTCTCCCCCAAAAACCGCCCTAAATGAATTTTCCCAGAGAAATGCTTCAAAATAAAAATTATAGCTCTAAGTATGTGTATTTGAAATTAAAATTTAAAAAAAAAAAAATCGAGAGCCATTTTCTAGAGAAAATCGCATAAAAGTGGAAAACTCATTCAGTAAAGTGGTACTTCCGGTTGAGGAATTGTGACAGATAACTTATTGTACCGGATCCCATGGTGGTTACCTAAACGGGAATCAATCGGGGATTTTTCGTTTCTGAGCTATGCAGTTCACATACATACATCGTGCGACCGACAGAAACTACGTCAAAATTAAAATGTTCACTTTTTAAATCATTTTTTAAATCTTTCGGTGTGCGGGCGGGGGAGACGATACAGCTGGTTGGCCTGATCTAATCCATTGTTTTTGCTTGTTCGAAATAAATCCACTTTTCATCCCCGATGCAATTGTCTTTGCTTTCTTCGAAGCCACCGGCTTCTACCAACTGCTTGGATTGTGTTTTGACTCAGGTGTGTAATGTGGTGAACCAACGATTCATCCATCCAAACAAATCGGCGCAGAAAATGATTGGCACAAACATTGCTGAGAAACCTCGATTCCTGATTTGTTTGTGATCACCATTTAAACAAACAGCGGTACCCATCTTGCTTTCTCAAAGTTTTCTCATACATGTGCCATACCCTTTCTTCTAAGATGTCTACACAGCCTTAGCTATCTCATACACCTTTAATCGTCCATCTTCTAGAAACAAATTGTGTATCTTCTCGATATTTTCCTCGGTAGTTGCAGTTTTTTGGCCTTCCTTCACGTAGATGATCATCTTCAACCGATGTACGAACCACGTTTAAACCCCTGCCTATTTTTTTTTTTCTGTTGATAACGAAGGTGACTCCTTATACACTTTCACCAACACTTGAGATGAATTTCTGTTGTCGGATAACTTTTCCCCTTGCCCTAGTACGAGGGCCATTCAATAAGTAACGCGACAAATCGCTGTAGCTCAGAAATGGTTTGTTTAATCAATACAATAGTTTCAGTGCGTCAAGTTGGCATCCTCGTACTTAGTTTCTCATCAGCTGTTCGAGAGTATTTGGTAAGCATAACCTCAAATGTATTCAGTTAACAATGGAGAGTCCGCTCGAGCATTGCAGCTCGGAAGAACAACGCTGTGATTAGATTTTTAGGTGCAGAGGAACAAAAAGGTAGTGAAATCCACAAAAGAATGTTGAAAGTGGACGGGAATAATTGTTTGAACCGTTCGAGCGTTTACAAATGGGTGAAACAGTTTAAAGGGGTCGTGTAAGTGTCTGTGACGAGCAACGAAGGGGACGACTGTTTGAAGTTGCAACTTCCTCCATCGAAACTCGCATTAACGCGTTAATTCAGGATAACAGGCGTATTACTGTTGAACAGATGGCTGAAGAAGTGCACGAGAGTGTTGGAACTGTCCGTAACACTATTCGGAATAAGCTCCAGTACAAGAAAGAAAACTTGTGAAAGACGGACGCCCACAAAGAAAGTGGGGTGGGAGATCGTTCCACATCCCCCCTACAGCCCCGACCTCGCCCCATTGGACTTCCATTTTTTTGGACCCCTTAAAGAGGCTCTACGTGGGAAACATTTTCAATCCAATGAAAAAGTTAGAAATCAGGTGCAAAAGTGACTGACTTCGAGATCAACCCATGCCAGAAGCATATACAAATTAGAAGAAGGATGGGGCAAGTGTATAAATGTTGTTGGGGGACTATGTTGAAAAGTGGCCCCAAAGTTTTGAATTGATTATGAATAAATCGTTTTTGAGCTACAGCGATTTGTCTTGTTACTTATTGAATGACCCTCGTATAATTGCAGTAAGTTCCAACTAGATATATTCAGGAGACCATATATTTCCGGTGAAAACTCTTTCGGAAATGTTGACAAACTATCGTCAGAGAAAGTACGTAAAATGCAGTAAGGGTTTTAAAATTTACCTTATTCGGGCTATCCTGATAGGAATCTAAACAAGACTGGCAATATGTGTGCAAACATGGAAGTACTCTAGGCTGTTGGAGATATGTCTCATGACAGAGGCCGCATCTGGTTGCTGAGCTACTGCCTAGACTTGAGCCGCTAGAAACGACTGAGGTACTTGGCGATACAGTAAGTGGCGATGTACCAGATCTAGTTGTTGTATATGATGAACTTGTTGAAAAATCCGGTTCTATATTCTGACATGCAGTTGCATTTAATGAGTCCAGTGACGCAGAACGAGAGTCCATTTTCACTCGTCCATCACAATTCCTGGAAAGACAAGATTTTTTTATATTAATGAAAACGTCCCTTAAAAACCAATAAGTTACAATGAACTCCCAAAAAGTGGAGCAAGGACTTCACAATAAAATAGAGAGAAATATAAAGAGACAGACTGGCTGTGTTATAAGAAAGTGAAAGTTGCTGACTGGTTGTAAAATGTTCGTTAACTGTCCTGAACTGTACTGTTGTCGCTTTCTTTATATGAATCTGGCATAGGTGAGGTGTAATCTAATTTAATCTAATCCAGGAACTCGGAGCCTCCAAGGAGATTCACCACTTAGACCTTGGGCTCATTGTGCACCCCAGAAAAAAAAAACGCCTAACAGCCTTGTGTCATTAAAAAACGCCAGGGCTGAGGCAAGCGAAATTTCTGATCCCCGCATACGGCTCCACAATGTGGTCGTCAAATTTCAGGGAATCATCTGCGAGCATAGATGTGGGGGATCAGAAATTTCAAAATCACCTTCTCTCCAAGAAGATGAAGAAGATGTCTCATCCTTTTGGCCACATTTCCTGCAAAGTGGGTCTGCAGATACTTCCTTAGAAGGCAAAGCCCCTGTAACTAGGGCAGTTATTCTCCCCAGTTCCACTTTTGTTGTTCTGCCGAGGAGATAAGGTTGTGCGAGTGTTTGAGGGGCATTCCAAGAAAATCTTGGGAGTGCCTCAGCAGCCCAGCAACATTTTCCCAAAAATAATGTATATTTCTGTGTTTAAACTGCCTTTCTGAGTCATTTTTCAATGGCTCCACAAGGCAGTTCTGTACGATATGCCGCAGAAAGGCTACGAACTAATTGGGCGTTCGTGAGGCGTCCTCCTTTGCCAGCCTGCGGGCCCTCTTCGTTACCTTGAATGCCTTTGTGCCCCGGCATCCAGCCTAGCCGAAGGCTATTGTGGGTTGCCAAAGATTCTAGGTGAAGAGTAACTAACTTTGATTCATTAAATGTGTGTTTCTCTGCTCTTCGGATTCTATAAATCCTTTAATGATTCGGATCCAATTACATCATAATGGATGTGAGAAGGAAGAAAATTAGAGAGAATGTATTGTAGAGAAATAAACTAGATAATAAGCTAAACACTGTATAATGAAAAGAACACACAAACTGCAAGGACTATACAGTTAAGTTAGAAGTTAGGCAGAGGGAGAAATATAAAGAGACAGACTGGCTGAGTAATAAGAAGGTAGTAGAGAGGTTGCTGACTGGTTGTAAAATGGTCGTAAACTGTCCTGAACTGTACTGCTGTCGCACTATTTATATGAATCGAAGTCCTCCCTTCCTAGTCTGGCCTAGGTGGGGGAGTAACTAACAACTGTTTCATTTAATGACTGCTTCTTAGCTCTTCAGATCCTATGAATCCTATAATAATTCGGACCCCATTATATCTCCCAACAATGCTTAAACTAATTTTTTTTTTTAGTAGAAATGTGTACAAAAAAAAGTGTCAGGGTTTAATACGTGCAGTAAGAGGAAGTATTGTAATCGAGTCAAATTTTCGATACCGAGGTTGTCGCCGGAAATATCCATTTTGAGGTCTCCTGAGTCCCGTTAAAAAAAAAAATCGTGCAACCGAAAGTACGACTTTACTGGATGTTTTTTTTCCCCAGGTTTTTGTGTTTTTCACAAAAATGGCTCCAAATGATTGTCTTTATACTAGGTATATCAACTACTCCCATACTAAGATCCACAACTTTTATTTAAAACATTTCTCCAGAAAAATTCATTTAAGGGCACTTTTGGGGGAGAGTTGCGATTAGGTAGTTTTCCTGTGAAGTATTATTTCAGTTTATTACACGAATTTTATCATCTAAATAATATTAGTATCTAAATAAATTCCGAGTTTGAAGAAAATCGAATGACCGGAAGTGCGTTTTTTACTGAAAAGTATTTTTCAGTTTCTTCTGCTATTTTCTCTAAAACGGCTCCAAACGATTTTCTTTAAATTAAGTATGTGAACTACACATATATAGAGCTATAACTTTATTTGAACATTTCTCCGGGTAACGTCATTTAGGGGGGCTTTTTGGGGGAAGGGATAGGGTTATGTTTTTCGCTAAAGTTGTATAATAGTTGATTATACAATTCTACCATCTACGCAAAAATTAATTAGAAATATACTAGATTGCCAAAATTTCGAGTTCCAAAAAAAAAAATTAGTAAACCGGAAGTGCGTTTAACTGAAAAAAAAAAAAAAAAAAAAAAAAATTAATTTTCCATTGAAAACTCCATATCGACATTTGTGACACGATTACAATACTTCCTGTCTTACTAGGTGGTGTAAGATGGTAAGAAAAATTAGATGGGATGGAATTACTTGCTATTCCAATAGTTGCGACGTAAATAGTTAAAACAGAATCTTCCTTATTGCGTTTATAACTCATTTCATAGCGTTATATGATATGTTATCACAGAAAGCAAGCTGCCATAGGAACCTCATTTCCTCAAATATAATAATCTCTTATCACAATGAAAAGTTCCCTTATCAAAATTATATTCGCATTTGTTTCGATTACATTATCTTTTCAATACTCAAATTTTTTTTAAGAGAAACAGGTCCCTAGGAATTTGAATTAAAGTTTTGTAACCTAGCTTGTTGCAAAACTTGTCGATGTTCTGCCATATAAACGGTATGATTTCAAAGTTAATGAAAGGTTAATTTAGAAGAAATTAAGATGGTATGGACAACTACGCCCGTATGCCCTAAAACAAAGAGCTGGAGCGGATTGGTCCGGCAAGCACCTAAGAAACAGAAGATATCTAAGACTGAGTGGTCCGAACAAATAGGACAATAACCTTGAAGGAAAACAGCGTAAGCTCTTTGTTCCGAACAAAGATCCTGAACCTAATTTCCTCACAACCCAAGCAATCTGTCATAAGCTGGATGGATATTTCCTCCTCTGCCTCACAGATTCTTCCACAATGGATCCCGGTATGAGCCCCAATTACGTAGAGATGTCTCCTTAAACCACAATCTCCAGTAAGGTATCCCCAACCAGATGCCCTGAGAAATCCGTGAAAGACACAGCCACGTTCCACTAAGACCCCCGATAAATAAGCATCGTGGACTGCCGACACACCAACTGCGCACATCCATAAAGATGAATGCTGTGAAGCTATCCATGACTGGAGAGACATGCCAAAAGCAGGCTTGGGACCAATGAAAGGGAGAGAGGCGCCTAATTTGGCCCAGGTACCAACCTGGAAGTGAGAGAATAAGAGATCTCCAACCAGATGCCTGAGAGAGTTTCGTGAAAGACACAGCCACGTCTCACTACCGCCCCCCCCGATAAGCACCTTGGACTGCCAACAACCAAACGGTGCACATCTATAAGGATGAATGCTGTGAAGCTATCCATGGTTGGAGAGACACGCCAAAAGCAGGCTTAGGACCAATGAAAGGGAGAGAGGTGCCTAATTTGGTAAACCTATCCACCTCCTCATTTCCGAAAATTCCCATATGATCTGGTTGGTACCCAGGACTAGAAGCACATCCTTCGAAGAAGAAAGCTCTTCCAAGTCTTTTAGAACATTCTAGTACCAACCTTAAAGTGAAGACACATGAACTCAGGACGCCTTCAGCGCAGCGTGACTGTCCCGAGCAGATACAGACACCTTTTTAAGTTAGTGTTACGAACTCTCCCATCCAAGATAAAATAGCATAAACCTCAGTCTCGAAAACTGTTGTCCATTCAGCAAGAGATACTGTTAAGTGACCACCGGTCTCAAAATAGATCGCGGCTCCGGACCTACCAGCCATTCTGGTACCGTAAATAAGTAAGCGGAGAGGTAGTATTACATCATCCAAAATATAAATCCACATTTTCTCACCCACACAACTTTCTCTTACTGCAGAAAGTTGGATAAAATCTAAAAAAAAAAAACTGAAAAAATAAAAAATCAAACTTATTTCCTTGAAACTCGATAGATTGGTAGAATTGTATAATCAACTAAGATAGCATTTTAGAGGAAATCATAACCCCACCCCTACCCCAAAAGCCTCCTTAAATGACTTTACCCGGGAGAAATGTTTCAAATAAAAGTTGTAGCGCTTTATATGTATAGTTCACATTACTAGTTTATAGAAAATCGTTGGGAGACATTTTCGAGAAATTGCCCAAATGTGGGAAGGGGGACTAGTAAAGTGGTACTTCCGGTTGTGGAATTTTGGCAGATAACAACTTACTGTCCGGATCCTATGGTGATACCTAAACGCGGCATACCTAAATCTAGGAAAGGAAGAAAGTACGTACAATAGTAATCGTGTTAAATTTTCGAATATAGAGATTTCACCGGAAATACACGTTTTGAAGTCCCCTGAGTTCAAAAAATAGTAGATTTTAACTATTAGTCTTGTATGTATGTGGAACAGCATAGCTCAAAAATCGAAAAATAGTAGAAAAGTTTTAATCCTGATATTGTCCGTTTAGGTATCACCATGGGGAGAGTCCTGGAACAGTACGTTATCAGTCAAATATTCCTCAACCGGAAATACCATATACCTGAATGTATTTTTAGCTCCAAAGATTTTCTTAAAACTTGATATATCAACTACACATAGAAAGATCTACAATTTTTTTTTTTTTTTAACATTTCTTCGGATAAAATCATTTAAGGACACTTTTGGGGGAGGGGTAGGGTTATGTGTTTTCCTATAAAGTGCTATGACAGTGGATTTTATACAATTCTACTATCTAAACAAAATTAATTAGTAATAAATAGATTGCCCCAAAAATTCTCAAAGTTTCAAGAACAATTAATAAACCGGAAGTAACGTTTTTCTCCCCACAAAAAGATCGATTAATTCATTAAATTTTGGTTATACTAATTATAAAATTTGTCGAATTACAATTTTTATAAAACTACAGTAAGAGAAAGTTGTGTGAGTGTTTCACTCGAGAGTTTTTTTGAGGGGGGGGAGGGGCAACTGGAGGAAATAGGTCAATTCGAATTGTAATAGCAATAAAAGATACTTGTTATAGTCTACGGGGGGGGAGGGAGAGTCTGCATCCAAGATGGCCACCCCCAAGTCAATAAAGTGTAAAAAATATTAAAAAATTATTAACTCTTAAAAGTTCAAGGGGTAAAGAGGCTGGGCGGAAGAAGAGTGGGGGCAAGTTACATGCCGAATGTAAGATTATGGGGCCGGACAAGTTCACTACAACAGATACACCAACACAGTCGTCATACACACTCAACTATTACCTTATGCAATCTTACTTAACATGACCTTGTATATACTTTCTCTCCCACAAACTAGCCACTCTTTTACAAAAACACACACACACACACACACACACACACACACATACACACATATTCACAACATCACTAAAAACATTTTTACTTTCTCTCACACCATAGTGAGAAAAATCTGGGGTGAAACACTAGAATCGATTTTTTTTTATGGCTGAAAATCCCAAAAACATTGTTCAGTAAAAACGCCACTTCCGGTCATCGGTTTTCTACAAACTCGGTATTTCAACAACATATTTTTAATTCTAATTAATATTATTTATATAATAGAATTGTATAATAAACTGAAATAGCACTTTAGAGAAAAACCTAACCACACCACCCCTCCCCCAAAAAGTGCCCTTAAATGAATATTCCCAAACAAATGTTCCAAAAAAAAAGTTGTAGATCTCAGTATGTGTAGTTGATATACTAAGTTTTATGAAAATCGTTGGAGCCGTTTTCGAGAAAATCACAAAAAAACTGAAAGAAAAAAAAACCATACAGTAAAGTGGCACTTCCGGTTGAACGATTTTTACGAAAACCTTATTCTCAGGTCTCCTGGTAGCACTTTAACGAAGTATTAAGTTTGAACATTCTGCGATTTTTCGTTTTTCAGATATGCTGCCCCACACAGACAGACAGACATACATACAGACCAATTTACTAAAAACCACTTCTTTTTACTTTCTCTTACACCTATAAGAGTAAGCGGAAGTATTGCAATCGTGTCAAATTTTCGATATCGAGTTTTCACCGGAAATATCTGTTTTGAGGTCCCTTGATTCCCAAAAAAGTGGTTTTTAGCAAATGGTCTGTGTATGTCTGTGTGTATGTGTATGTGAACAGCGGAGCTCAAAAAATGAAAAACCGTAGAAATTTGCAACTTGATATTGTCAAAATTTCTCAACCGGAAGTACCACTTTACTAGTTTTTTGTTTTTTTTTTTTTTTACTTTTTTCTCAAAAATTGGAACCGACGATATCAACTACACATAACAATGAGCTACAACTTTTATTTGAAATATTTCTCTGGGAAAATTCATTTAAGGACAGTTTATGGGGGAAGTGGTGGGGGTTAAGTTTTCATCTAAAGTGTTATTTCCGTTTATTAAGACAATTCTTTTATCTAAATAATGTTAATTAGAATTAAATATGTTTTTGAAATTCCGAGTTTAAAAAAAAATCGGATGACCGGAAAAGTGTGTTTATTTAACATTTTACTAAATGATTTTGGTCACTTTTTCGCGATTTTCTCAAAAATGACTCTAACGATTTTCTTTAAACTTCGTATATAAACTAAACATAAAATTCATTTAAAAGGGCACTATTAGGTGTGGAGGTGAGGTCATGTTTTTCTATAAAGTGCTATCATAGTTCATTATAAAATTCTATCATCCAAAGAAAATTAATTAAAAATAAATAGATTCGCCAAACATTCCCGAGTGTCAAAAAACACAAAAAAAAAGTTATAAACCGGAAGTAGCGCTTTTAACTGAAAGTTTTTTTTTTTTTTTTTCAGTTTTCATACATTTGGTAAAAAACTATAAATTGGTCAAATATAAGTTTGCGAACTGGAGTGTTGTGAAAGTTGTGTGCGTGTTTCACACCAGATTATATTTTTATTTTTTTTTTTAACTCAGGGGACCTCAAAACGGATATTTCCAGTGAAAATTTTGATATCGAAACTTTTACAAGAAAAGAAAAAAAAAATCTGGTGTGAAACACTCACACAACTTTTTCTTACTCCAGTTTTCAAAAATTATAATTGAAAAATTGTATAGTTAGTATAAACAAATTTAATAAAATTCGTCGAAAACTAAAAAAAAAAAACTGTTTAGTAAAAGCGCACTTCCGGTTAATTAATTTTCTTTAAAACTCGGAATTTAGAGAAAACATAGCCCCCCTCCATGATGTTTCAAATATAAAGTTGTAAGCTCTTTATATGTGTAGTTCAAATTCCTAGTTTAAAAAAATCTGGTGTGAAACACTCACACAACTTTCTCTTACTCCAGTACTCAAAATTATAATTGACAAATTTTATAGTTAGTGTACCCAAATTTAATGAAATTAGTCGAAAAGTGAAAACACTGTCCAGTAAAACTGTCCGGTTTACTAATTTCCTTGAAACACGGAATTTGGGTCATATATTAATTTCTAGTTATTTCAATTTGGATGACAGAATTGTATAATCAACTGTGATAGCATTTTATAGAAAAACATAACCCCCCTCCCCCAAAAGTCCCCTTAAATGAATTTATCAGGGGAAAAGTTTCAAATAAAAGTTGTAGCTCTTTATATGTATAGTTAACAACGCTGGTTTAAAGAAAATCGTTGGAGCCATTTTCGAGAAAATACCAGAAAAATGAAAGTTATCTTTCAGTAAAAAACGAGCACTGTCCGGGTAACTATTTTTTTCCAAACTCGAATTTCAACAACATATTTAATTCTAATTAACATTATTTAGATGACAGAATTGTCTAAATACACTGAAACAGCAGTTAAGATGAAAACCTAAACCCACCCCTCCCCCAGAAGTGCCCTTAAATGAATTTTCCTGGAGAAATGTTTCAAATAAAAGTTGTAGCTCTTTGTATGTGTAGTTGATATAGCAAGTTTAAAGAAAATCTTCGGGGCCATTTTTGAGAAAATTGCAAAAACGTAAAAAAAACAACTAGTAAAGTGGTACTTCCGGTTGAGGAATATTGACACATAACGCACCGTCAGACCCCATGGTGATACCTAAACGTAATATCAAGTTTGAACTTTCTACGATTTTTCGTTTTTGAGCTATGCTGTTCACATACATACACACACACAGACACACACACACACAGACACACACACACACAGACACACACTCACACACACACACAGAGACCATTCGCTAAAAACCACTTTTTTGGACTGAGGGGACCTCAAAACGGATATTTCCGGTGAAAACTCGATATCGAAAATTTGACACGATTACAATAATACTTCCTCTTACTTTGAGTAAGAGAAAATAAAAAAAAAAATCTGGTTGAAACACTCAACACAACTTTTTCTTACTGCAGCTTAGAAAATTGTAATTGATACATTTTGTTGAAAATGTGGGTGGGTCCGCAATGCTTGATAACATCTGGTATTTTATCCGTCGTAGCATGCATATTGATTTTGTTCTTGACCGGTTTCGGATTTTCATCTACCTTCAGAGCAAATTCACTAAGTTCCTATAGAGAGTTCACTTAAACATAATGTTTCTGTTACACTCATACTTGCTGGTTGAATATATGGCATATAAATCGCGAAAAGTAAAAAAAAAAAGAAGACTATTCAGTAAAAACGCACTTCCGGTTTAGTAATTTTCTAGAAACTCGGAATTATGGCCATCTATTTATTTTCAATTAGAATTCAGTTTAGATGGTAGAAATGTATAATCAACTAAGAAAAGCACTTTAGAGAAAAACATAATTCTACTACCCCTCCCCCAAAAAGCCTCCTTAAATGAGTTTACCTAGAGAAATGTTTCAAATAAATGTTGTAGCTTCAAGAAAATCGTCGGAAGCATTTTTGAGAAAATTCCAAAAAAAAAAAAAAACTTCAGTAAAGTGGTAATCCCGGTTGAGCAATTTTGACAGACAACGTAAAATGAAATGAAATGAAAAATTTTATTCTTGTTCCGGGACATAAGTCCCTTAGGAACAATAATACAAAATACAAGTGGCCTAGTATGTCTGGCCTTGACAATTATGTATATATCATTAGTAATAATTGATAATAATAATTATTGAAAATGATTAAGCCATGAATGATAAGGAGGAAAGAGAGGAATCTTCTAAGGGTTCGGAGAGACTTGTGAGGATAAGAGGTGGTGAAAAAGTCGGGACTTGAAGTTATCAATAGTGGAGGCACGACGGATAGACAAAGGTAAGGAGTTCCATAAATAGGTGGCACGGATTACAAAGGATTTTTGAAAAGCGGATGTATGGTGGGAGTATAAAGATCGGAAGGACGGGAGCGTGTGTTACGGGTGTGGACAGACGATTTAAATTTCAGAAGTTTAAAGATATAGGAGGGTCTTTGAAATTGGATGACTTGAAAGAGTAAAGAAGTACTGGCGACGATAGATAGGGAAGAGCCAGTTCAACTCGTGGTAGAAGTGCGATATGCGGGAGTCTCTGGAGATTCCGAGGATAAAACGAAT
>JAAEAF010007302.1:0-59140 GCA_011037195.1 Triatoma infestans
CGTTATCAGTTATGATCCTTTTCGGAGCTCCATAAATTAGGAATACCTGATCTTCGATATATTTAGTAACGCTCCGAGCCGTGGCCTGACGCATGGGATGTAGCAGGACGTACTTCGAGAAATAGTCGCAGACCACCAAAACGAATTTATCTGCTGTGAACTACGAGGTAACGGTCCCATGATGTCTGCCGTGACGATTTGCCAGGGTTGCGAAACTTTTCGCTGGGTGCCATACAATCCTCCAGGGCTGCTCTGTTCTGGTTTATTTGCTAAACAAATTGGGCAGTTCCTGACATACCGTGCAGTGTCAGACGCCATACCGGGCCAGTAATACGTCCTTTTCAGCCTGTTTATTGTTTTAAAAATACCCAGATGCGCCGCTGTAGGATGGTCATGGCATTCTTCTAATACTTTTCTTCTTTGCAGTTTTGGAACCACGAACTTCCATGGATCCTCCGCCTCTAGGGGATCTCTCGTATTCCGAACACATTTCTTCAGTGTACCATCGCAAACGTTCCATAAGGGGCAATTATCAGGATCGCTCTCCACTCTCACTTTCATCCTTTCGTACCAGCTGTCAGATCCTGTATCGTTACAGTCTATGGTATGAACCAAGCCTTCATTCATCCGTGAGAGAGCGTCGGCTGCCTTATTTAGCTTTCCAGGACGGTGTATGACATTGAAATCATATTCCTGCATGTTTAACGTCCACCTACCAAGTCTTCCTGAAGGGTCTTTTAAATCCTGAAGCCACTGAAGGGCACTATGGTCAGTGATGACCGTAAATTGGGCTCCTTCTAAATAAGGCCTGAACTTCTTAATTGCCCATAGAACACTTAGACATTCCAGTTCAGTAGCTGAGAATTTCTTCTCATTTTTCATCAGAGACCGACTAGCATAGGTTATCGGCTTCTCGCCGTCATCAAACTCCTGGGATAGGATTGCTCCAAGACCTATTGCGGAAGCATCGGTTTGCAGGACAAATGGCCTACTAAAGTCGGGGCATGTGAGGATGGGTGCAGATACTAGTCTGTTCTGAATTTCTCTCAGGCCTTTTCTTGAGATTCCTCCCACTTAAACTTGCGGTTCTTTTTTAGAAGATCGGTTAGCGGTGCTACTATGCTTGAAAACTCAGGAACAAATCTCCGGTACCAACTGGCAAGTCCTATTAATCGTCTAACCTGTTTTACAGTTGTCGGAGTTGGGAAGTTCAGTACCGCTTCTACTTTCTCCGGATCAACTCCTAGCCCGTTCTCATTGACGATGTATCCCAGATATTTGAGTTCTGGGCGACAAAATTGGCATTTGTCCCAAGAAAGTGTCAGACCTACCGCTCTCAATCTTTGCAGGACTTCTTCCAGGACTTCAATATGTTTCTGGAAAGTTGGAGTCACGATTATAATGTCATCCAAATAGCTGAATACATATGGTTCCAATTTCGGTCCCAGGGCGTTGTCGATTAACCTCTGCCACGTAGCTGCCGAATTATGGAGACCGAAGGGCATCCTACAAAACTGGAAAAGGCCTCTATTGGGAACAGTGAATGCTGTCCGCTTTCTGCTCCGGCTCTCCAATGGCACTTGCCAATACGCGCTTTTTATGTCCAAAGATGTTAGATACCTACCATTGCGCAAACGGTCTAAAATAGCAGAGACATATGGGAGAGGGTATGCGTCCCTTTTTGTTACTTTGTTCACCTCCCGGAAATCTACACAAAACCTGTAGGTACCGTCTTTTTTCTTCACCATGACTATTGGGGACGACCATGCGCTATTAGAAGGTTCTACTATTTTCTCCTCTAACATCTTGTCCAGCTCTTCGTCTATAACCTTTTGGATAAATGGAGAAACCGGGTAATATCTTTTCTTGATTGGGGGATGATCGCCCGTATCTATTACGTGCTCCACCTTGTTGATACAACCGAGACCTCTTGGTGAGGTATCTCGAAACTTTTTGATGAGCTGTTCGAGGCTTTCCCTTTGCTCCTCTGTCAAGTCGCTGTGGCCTATGACTCCATAATCTGTATTCACGCAAGCGATGGATGGCTCTGTGCTAATGTAGGTAGCCTTTGATAAATCAACGACCAAAGACATTTCTTTCCAGAAGTCTATTCCTAGGATCAGTTCGACGCTCAATGCTGGGACTACCAATACGGGTAACAGCTTTGCGGTCCCATTGAGTTCTATTGGAATGAGGGCTGTGCCTTGGACTATACAAGACTTCCCATTTGCCAGTTATTTTCTCAGCTCCTTGAGTCAGTATATCCTAAGGAGGATAATTTATTCCACAGTCGATCGTTGATAACGGTCCTTGTGGAGCCTGAATCCAAAAGACCGGTAGCTGGGATTCCAAAAACTTTTACTTGCAAGTAAGGCCTTTGATCTCCTTTGTTTGTCTTTTCCTGGAACCTGTGACTTATTCCATAGCACTGACTTCGTGTACCACCTGTACCCATTTTAGCCACTCGGGATCTGAGCGGGTTATTCTTGGTCTGGGGTTGATCGAGGTGACGGCCTGGTGGCAGGGACCGGCCTCGCTGATCCGTTTCCCGATTTCTGAGGGCTGCATCGGCTACAATTTTCTTTAGTAGTGTTGGGCAAGCCACATCTTTCACAGATCTGTTTCTTCGGTGCTCTGCAGTTTCTAAAGAGGTGTCCCGTTCTGCCGCAGTTCCAGCATACAGCTCCTCGACGTTCCTCTGATTTTCGAGTAACCATCTTTTTATCTTCTATAGCGGATACGAGGGTTTGGGGCTTCCTAGCTCGATGGCCCAGCTCTGGTTCGAGCAGACCACGTTAGCTGCAGAAAGTAAGACAGGAAGGAGGTTGGACCAAGTAGGGACTTGAGGAGTCTAGTCTGCTTATTTTTTTTCTTCTTAAATTTTATACGTAACAAGACTAAGAGAGTAAAGATCGCCAGTAACTCTATCCCACCTGAGGACTAATTTCTGAATGTTGTCCAATCTCTTTTAATTTGGAAGTTTTAGAAAATTTCTGATCCAAATAATAGAATTCATGGTAAGCAGACCTATATTGAAGCTAGATCCGAATATAAAGGTCTGCAACTGTGAATAAACCACATGTGTTTGACCTAATAACATCTATGACACTATTTCTGTTGGGGGAGCCTTAATAAGTAAAACTACCATCTCTGTCATTAATTTTTCTACCTTTGAGCACATGAAAGCCATTAAGTTCCATAAACTCTACTAATTGTTGTGGTGGTTGGTTCCGCAGAGCTGGAAAGCATCAGAGACATTTTCCGTGGTAGCCTGCTTCATTTTGTGATCATCGACCGGTTTTGGGCGTCCGTCCATCTTCAGGATGCGTTTGGCAGACAGTGTGATAACACAGAATTGCACAGAGCAAATTCGGTTTGTACACTCGTACATTCACACTTACATTCAGTGTATAAACTGAATTTGCTCTGAGCAAGTTTGTGTTATCACACTGTCTGACCAACGCAACCTGAAGATGGGCGAACGCCCGAAACCGGTCGATGACCACAAAATGAAGCAGGCTACCGCGGAAAATATCTCTGAAACTCTACTAATTCTTCCCCTTTATTGATAACAAGGTCTTTAGAAACACGAGTATTGTTTAGCAATGCACCCTCAAAATCTCACAAACGCATATTCGGTAGACCGATGGCACAGTTCCAATTCTCGCCTACAAAAATATGTCCAGACCATGGAACTCAAATTAGTATCTAAAAATACTTCATCTCATCCGGCCAATACAGCTTTAAGTTCACAACCTGATTGTAAATATATATATTTCACAGTATAAAAGCTGCAGAGCTTACAGGAAGTACTGAAAAAAATCCAAAAAGGCGACCAGCCCACAATTTCATACTTATAACAATTTTTTACAAACATTGTACGACATAGTGGCACGACCTTGATATTTATTTTTTAAGGCATTACTAGATATTATAAAATAATTACTAACGTCACCACAAATATTTGGAGTAATAGCAAACGTTAACCACGTTTCAGAGAGACAAATAAAATCAAATACAAACAGATTAGATATTATTACTATTCAAAATAACAAAATTATAAAAACTATTAATATTTAAAATTACCGCAGAATAGCCTGACCCATTTCGCTTCCAACCAATTCCTCCAGTCTGATGTTCGGTGATGCTAGGATGAATTATTCCGGGGATGAAAGTGAAAAGGTTCTAATTTTTTTTGGGAGGATCGCGACGATTTTTCTTATTACCGTTTTCCTCATTTCGTAAGTGCTCACTAGTTTGATTTCGATTAAGGAAAGGCGAGTAAGTGTCATGTGTCTTTCACAGATCTTCGGGCTCCTCCAGACTAAAGGTAAGGCCTCCAACTCTGATTTTGTTTCTTAAAAATTGAAGCAGTGACATCCGTTTCCTTAATTTTCATAAAACATGGGAAAAGTCTTCTCCCTATCCTCCTTCAGATGGTCCTGCGTAATGACAAGCCCTTTAGCCAACAGTTCCTATTTAGATCTATTATTAGTAAAAGGTAGACAGTCGGCCTTTTTTTCTCAATCCGTCCAGTCCTGTGACAGTAGTTTACAACAGTGTCTGTGCTATTCATCTTTGGATCATCAAATAACTTCCTATATCTACTAATGGATCACCAGCTGTGGCATCGCATATCAATGCCTCAGGTACACCATTCTTCTTGTGTTCTTTCTTTGGAAAATGTATTTCCCTTGATGCTCCAAATGGTTGCTTTCTCAACCATTAAATAACTTTAATCCGCTAGTCAAATTCTCCACTGCAGTTTTAATTAATTCAATGTTCGCTACCATTGCTTTTGTTATCTCATTATGTTTTTTATTTTGGCCATGTTATCTTATCAAGCTAAAGTAGATATTGATTTGTAGATATAAGTTTGCCGTAACCTATATTTATGCTTTTATATAATTTAAAACAACACGTACAATCGATAATTATAATGCGCTTTAATTAGTTTGATAAAAAACGTTTAAACTGACGTAAACTGTACGCCAGCAGAAAGTGTAAAAATTGAAATAAAATGCAAACAGTGATGCAACTAAAATTCAAATAGTAATGATTCATGTACATATAGTAAACAGTGAACAGAGACAGCAAATACTTCTCTCGCTGTTAGTATTGGCTAATACATTATCCCCACCACAGAAACAGACAAATTCATTATAAATCTGTTTCCCTTATAATTAAAACTTTATTTCGCTAATTTCTGGTCTTAGATATTGAATTACAAACCAACGATTACACCATTTAATGGAGATCTTCCTTAATAATAAAGCCAAATTACTTATTACTTCGGTCTACAAACCAGTGAAAAATGTGAAATCAGGTGGACACAAAATGAACACTACCTTCCGGTATGAACACGCCAACTCCAGTAAAAGTGAGAATGTCGATACACCTTAAACAAGCGGGAAAGTTGGGGAGGGGATGGACGGGACTACTCATAGACATGAGCCTTGGTTTCAGAAACACAGGATTATTTATTTATTTATTCACTATATTGCAATAATCATATACTGAGTCTAAATTTATACATACAAGGAATAATTATCTTATTAACAAGCAAAGTGTGACTACTATGGATCCAATATTAATAAAGGATGCTGTGCCGCATCTTGGGATTTCAAAATGCAATGGGTCTGATATTTTCTCCCTTCAATTATACTGTTAGCGAGGCCGAACAGTTTTTGAGAATTGCGATCAAGTATGAGCACTAAACGTTTACCACAAGAGGCCGTGAGAAGTGATCGTTGTGACCCACTGTCTATCAGAAGTCTAATACTGTGAAATTGTCCAGAACTATCTCTAAGTTTTGCAATGACTGTCCCCAAAAGCACTAAAGTATCTTTGCCTGCTGATTCTAAAGGTACTAATCTCTATTCTGCGAGAAGCTGATTTGCGCTTCATTCAACACTATTGTTTCATTTAAGGGTGGACCGTTTCTAGAAACCTCCTAATGCTTTCAGTCCTTATTACCTTTGACTCTAAATGTAATAAACGGTGATGTTTATGGCCAGATTTCCGGCAGCTACCTGCGAAGAGCAATCGCGAATAAAATGAGAAGGGGACGAATAATTTAAGCAAACCTTTAAAACTTTAGCTTTGCTTAACCGTTTCACTGGGGTTAGTGAATTAAATTTCGAACATCGAAGCAAGCGGTGCTTCTCTGAGCACATTGGACATCCCTTTACATTCTCTAATGTTTTTGTAATAGAAACAAATACCTTTTTCGAATCTCTTGTTGCCTTAGAAGTTGATGTCGACTACCACCTATCTGTAGTCACAGCATCACTTTGAAAAAAGGAATATTGTTTTTGTATAAATTCTACCAAATCCTGGAATTTAGGCTCATCACTAGTCCCTAAATACTCATTTTCAAACTTCTCCTTAGTTGTAGAATCAAAATTGCGTAATATACGAACTAAGAAAATAAAACCAGTTTTATCCTTAAGGCCAAGACCTTTAAAGGCTGAAATATTCTCTAAAACAACATTAGAAAGTTCTTCTAACGATTGTAGAGTGCATTTTACAATGGGTTTAGGAGAGAAAATTTGATGAAGATAGCTGAGGGCTTGTACCCTCTTATTATCAAATTTTGTAGAAAGAATTTTCCTGTCTATTATTATTTATTATGAATTATTATTCAAAGAGATGTTAGTGGTGTGACCAGAATGATAAGAAGTAAACTGCTAGCAGTAAGAAAAGAAATTCTGATCTAATAGGGAAGAAAAAATTAGAGTAAACAGAGGCAGGATATTCATTCGAGATTTGGAAGTGAGTTGGTGAAAACAAAGGGTTAATCCATAATAATATTAATGCGGTGCCGGTTTTACGATATAATTTAAACATTGATTTCTCATGATTGGTGAGTCGACTACTTAAAGGTTCTTCTACTTCATCTGTTCAACCTCATGAAGACAGCACTTACAAAACAGTGATAAGTGACAGAAGTGCCAATCAAGAAATTAATAGACAAGTATAATAGTTACCCGTCGGTGAAGTGTATTTTACACAATCAAATAGTAATAAAAGTGATCGGCCAATTACAATATTTCAATAAACATTTTGTATTACAACATCGGTGGAATTAAAAACTAACTTGGTGATTTCCTCAACTTTCTCAAAAATTCTGACGTTTTCTTTTTAACTGAAACGTTTTTAATGGATACAAATACGTTTATTTTGATAATTTATTATTAGAATGCGATCTTGTTTGGATTAAAGCAATAAAGCTTAAAAAATTTGGTCGGAGCTCGGGCGGAGCTTTATATGGTATAAATAAAAAATTGAAACCTACTATAAAGTTTAATAACATCATTAATTATGTAGTAGTTGAAATAATAAATGAGGGTAAGACTACCACTCTGATTCCTATGTATTTAAATTTTAAGAATAGGGATAAAGATTTCGAGATTCTAATAAATGTGTTGCAATATGTCGAAAATAGTAATATGTGGTTTTAGTGACGGGAATGCCCATTTGGGGAGTAGCCAGGAAATACCAAAGGAAATCATAGCAGAATATCCGTCATTTTCGAGAGCAGAAATTCTAAAGACATCCATGTTGATAGGAGGGGAAGGAATTTCTAACTTATGTCAATAATACAATTTGATACTTTTAAACGGTAGGGGTGTGGGGGATTGTCAGGGTGAATTCACATTCGTGTCACGAGGAGGTCACTCATTTCCAGTAGTATGTAATATTTCAATGGTTTTAGAGTGCTAAATGAAGTATTCTCGGACCATATATCCATTTGTTTGGAATGGTACATGGAGCTGAGAGCTAACTCTTGGAATCTGTACGCTCCCTTGTTGCCGAGACTACTTGTTTAATCCAGTGGTAGAGGGTGGATAGGGATCAGTACACAAAAAAAGATAGATCAGAAGATTGTTAAATTAGATTTAACTTCTGAAAATAATGATACACTTATTACGGAGGTTGTTGCATGTATTAAAAAAGCAGCAAATTATAAAGAAACAAACAACTCTGTAAAAATGGAAAGGAGAAATAGTTTGAGGACATATGTTTTAAAAAAAGTGTAAATCGTTCAAACTATTAAAAATATATAGAAAAAGTGGTTCCCATGTAATCAAATCGCTTTATCTCAAAAATAATTGTGAATATAAAGAGTTGTGCCAATCACAGAAGAGAAACTTCTACTCAAATATTTTAGATGAAATTAAAATGTAACAAATGGCGAATTATTGTGATGATATGAAGAGTATAAGGAAATGGAGGCATTGCAGAAATACTTTCTTAAAAAAATATTCATACTTCCCATGAATACCCCAAATTATATATTGTTCGTGGAAACAGATCGCCCTCCGATTGTCGCATATACCTTGAGGCTTCATTTGAACTATTTGAAGAAGGTTCTCCAAATGGATTCAGTTCGACTCCCAAATTTCCTGGTGAAGGAAATTATTATGCGAGAACTAACTTGGTTGAAAGATTTAATAAAATATAGTGCCGAATCTGGGGTGGATCTAGATAAAAATAATGTTTTAAATTGCCTAAACAGTTCTTTCGAATCTATAATAGAGGCTATAGAATTAAAAAGTTATAAGGGTTATATGGAGAAAGCGAACAGGGCGAACAGGCATCTAGAGAACAGACATCTGGTTCCGAAAGAAAAATCTTATATGCAGGAACTAAACTTTAAGTTAATACCTTGTATATTTAAAGTGCGAGGGGAACTTCTGAATTTGAATTACCAGCCATGGAGATCTGACAGAATCTTTACATGTGCTCTCTGTAATTGAAATTTGAGAGAAGACCATTACCCATTTCTCGGGTATTTGTCCTAAAGCATTTAAGGAAAGAGAAGTTAATATGTCAAGAAGTTAGAGAGTTCTTCAGACGTAAAGACTGGAATAGCCTGTACTTATTTGTAACAAAGGCCTGGAATTATAGATATTTTTTAATGTCGCATTTAATTATTAGAACTTTTTAGTTAATATAAATATACTTTGATTTTCTTAATCTGTTGCCTTTTTTGTACATACTTATACTGATTAATATTTATCAGTTTACTGAGTTAGTTTAGTTATATGTTTAGTAATGTTTATGTATATTTTCTTTCGTTTGCTTCAGAGTAGCTTATTACCATTGTTTACAGTTTTCTGATTTTAAGGCCGAAGTGTTTTCTATTATAAGATGGTAATAAAGAGAGGAACCAATTTTTCAGCCAAGCCTGTTTTATTTTTCACATTTATAGTGATTACAGATCATTTTTTATAAATTTTCTAACGTTTCGGCACTAAACGTGCCATCCTCAGAGGAAATTCTACAAATATAGAAACATTGTTCATACATTATTATATTAATACAATTTGTATACAAATATACTTATTTTAATCACAAATTAGTATTTATTTTTGTCCAAAAATTACTAACCATTTTTTAATCTGCTCTTTTATGTGAAAATTTTTTTATTATATTTTTTTATTGTTTTATTATTGTAGGCTTCGTTATTATTATTTAACATTATCTGTTCACGTCTAATTTTAGTTAAAATTGTTTGTTATTTATTTTAATCAGCCAAATATTTTTCTAGTGATGGTTACGTGATTTATGTTGCTTTCTGTTATTTTAATCTTTTTTCTGTAAAAATTTTTTTTATATACATATAATTTTATATCTTAATTATTGTGTCTTTTATTTAAACAATTGATTAATGAAGTTTTAACATTGCTACTTACAGATATAGTTCGAGTCCTGTTCTTATTTTTTTTTTTTTTATATACTTTTCAGGCTTCGTTATTTTTATTTATGTTAGCATTATCTGCTTTTTGTCCATTTTACATCAGAACTATTATCTATTTGTTTTAAACAGCCAAAGAATATTCATTTATATGTTAGGCTCACGTGGTTATTTCTTTCAGTCTTTATTGTGTGCTTTTTGTCTGTAAAATTATTTAAATTTATACTTTAATAATATATTTGTGTTATATTTTTTATTTTAACATCTATTAAAAGAAGTTTGGTTTAATTTTAATATTGATACTCACGGATTTTAAATCGAGTCGCCTTGCTTATTTGGCTGTACGATGGCGGACTGGAATTTTATTTTACCGCTCTTTGGTTCTGACGTATTTGTCATGTGACTATTTTAACATCTGTTGTTATAGGTATTAATTTTATGTAAATTATTTCAAGTGTATATTGTATATTTTTATATATATAATTAATGGTTTTATTTTTGTTTCAGTTATGCTGGTTTGTATTATATCGTTCATTATTATCCCTGCGATGTAGGAGGATAACGTCCCGCCCATGGGCAACCCTGAAGTTTGCTTAAAGAACCTGTTTTGATATTTGAAATATGTATTTTTATTATAGCGAAATATATAGATGATCTACTAATTATAATAAAAGAAAAAGAAAACGATACATTATTCAATAAAATAAACAATATACACCCTAGAATAAAACTTACAATGGAAAAAGAGAAAAACAAAATGCTAAATTACCTAGATATGACAATAGTTCGAAACCAAAATTCTTTTAACACCAAATATTACAAGAAAAATATAACAGCAAACACTTACCTGAACTATTACTCCAACCATCCTAAACACATCATAAATAACTCGGCAAAAAATCTCATATACAGAGCTATAAAATTAACAGATCTTATGTACTATAAGGAAACAAAAAAATCAATTTTTAAAACATTAATAGAAAATGCCTACCCTGTAAAATTATGTGATACATACTGGAGTTCCATAACAATGAAACAAAACCATCCAAAACTGGAAACTGTAAACAATACAATCAATAACAAAAATACTCAAAATACAACACAGAAAATTTATAAATATTATTCCTTAACCAAATTGACAAACTTACAATAAAAATAAAAAACACTTTCAGAAAATATAACATCTATGAAATAAAAATAGCAAATACCATGAATGACAAAACAGTTAAATACATACCTACGCACAAAGACGAAGAGGAAATATACAACCAAAAAGAACTTGTGTATGAAATATTTTGTGAATGTCAAAATAGTTATATAGGACACACAAAAAATCTTTAAATAATAAAACTGGTTCCGAAACTTCACTAATGAAACATTATAAACATACTAATCACAATTTCGATTTTACCAACGCAAAAATAATAGACAAAGAGAAAAATACAACAAAAAGAAAAATTTTAGAGGCAATAAATATACAATTAAACTTAGATAAAATAGTCAATGACAGAAGTGAATGTGCTCAAATAAAAAGCTACAAAAACATAATAAACAATTTAAAACAATATATAGTGGAAACAAAATAGCAATAACCTATTGTAGTAAAACCTTCTCCATAAGCATATGTAATAAACTTTTTAAAAACTGTATAACAAAATAAAAAATATAGAAGTATAAAACAATTAATAAAATAAAGAAAAAACCTAAATAATATATATAAAAATATACAATATACACTTAAAATAATTTACATAAAATTAATACCTATAACAACAGATGTTAAAATAGTCACATGACAAATACGTCAGAACCAAAGAGCGGTAAAAATAAAATTCCAGTCCGCCATCGTACAGCCAAATAAGCAAGGCGACTCGATTTAAAATCCGTGAGTATCAATATTAAAATTAAACCAAACTTCTTTTAATAGATGTTAAAATAAAAAATATAACACAAATATATTATTAAAGTATAAATTTAAATAATTTTACAGACAAAAAGCACACAATAAAGACTGAAAGAAATAACCACGTGAGCCTAACATATAAATGAATATTCCTGAAAAGTATATAAAAAAAAAAAAAATAAGAACAGGACTCGAACTATATCTGTAAGTAGCAATGTTAAAACTTCATTAATCAATTGTTTAAATAAAAGACACAATAATTAAGATATAAAATTATATGTATATAAAAAAAATTTTTACAGAAAAAAGATTAAAATAACAGAAAGCAACATAAATCACGTAACCATCACTAGAAAAATATTTGGCTGATTAAAATAAATAACCAACAATTTTAACTAAAATTAGACGTGAACAGATAATGTTAAATACAAATAACGAAGCCTACAATAATAAAACAATAAAAAAATATAATAAAAAAATTTTCACATAAAATAGCAGATTAAAAAATGGTTAGTAATTTTTGGACAAAAATAAATACTAATTTGTGATTAAAATAAGTATATTTGTATACAAATTGTACCATTGTTATTATTTGTTTCTTCTTTCGATCAGTTAAATTTTAAATTATCTGAACTTACTTTCTGTTTATCTCATTAATTTTTGTTTTTGAAGAAAACTATTATTTTTGGATTTTATTTATTTTGTATGATTTTGTATTTTGCAAAGTAAAATGGCAACTCCTGGCAGACGGTTGAGACCAAAGCCAGTAACTGTGTTTTCAGTTATATGTTTGTAGTTTTAAACTTTAATAAAGCACATAGAAATAAATAAATAATATAGGAATAGAGGAAACTGTTTGAGTAGCTTCCTCTTTCAAGGCACTTCTCAGATAGTGGAATTTTTGGATGGGCGCTAGATTAGAATTTTCATGGACTAAAGACAAGAAAATATCATTAAAAGCTCTCCACTCCGATATGTCACTAAATGTAGGTATCAATATAGCAGGTAACTTGTAAACAAACTATATCTGATGACCCCTGTCTCCGATCAACATTGAAAGAATTGTTAGTTACTTCTTGCCCTGTGCTACTTATTTCATGGCAATTTTACAATAGCTTCGTAAAAATTGACTCGCGTAATTTCCGCAATTTCTATTAATTGTTTTAATTTCTCCTCATCATTCACATTGCTGGCTAGTCTCTTAGCTTTACGAATTATTTTTAAAAACTTATCAAAGGCTGAATCAATCGTCGATAATCGGGCTTTATAAATATCAGCTTTACTTGGATTTGCATTTAAGGAAATACCAATTTTTTTGTTTCAATTATATCTAAAGACAAATCATTAAGTTCTTCCATAAGCTGATAAAGCCTTTCTTCATTACAATCAGATTTCGGGCCCCCTTTCAGAGGAGTATACGTAAAAGTTAAAAATAATATTATTTTATGAATAAATTCTCCCCAATAAATTCTAATCAATAGAATATTTGAAAATATTGAAACTTATGCATAAAAATGTATATAAAAACACAATTACAAAATTTAAATTCGACAAGCAAATTGAAAAAAAATATAATCTAAGAATAACTCTCATTTTGAGTTGAAGTGAATTTATAAAATTTAATTTATAACTTACGTAAAATACCCAAAAGTAATGTATTATACTCAGCTCTTTTGTTGTAATAGAACAATAAATTGTTGATCTGTTTGTCCAAGTAATCTGGTAAATAATCCAAGTTCTAGCTATTCGGCCAACACAATGTGCATCACAGATCTGATGTTCCAATATAAAACTGTATTTTAATACTTATCAATATTTTACGGGCTGAAATCTGTAACAATTATTTCTAAATTATTTTCCTTTTTTTTATTAAATAATTACCTCAATTAACCTAATCATTTATCATACATTTAATTTCATCTGAAATAAACCACAAACATTTAAGATATAATTAATAATCTATTATTAAATCATCACTTCAATAAATCAGTAACACAATAACATTGTTTTTCCTTTCAATAGAAAGCTATTTATATTATAGATCCGGCCCGGAGATGGACCAAACTTTGTACAGTAGATATGGATATTTTTGGTTGATATAATTATACCTACTTCCACTTAAGCTGGTTTCTGGTTTTGGACGGTATCAACTTGGTATCATTAAAGAAAAGAAAAACAAATAATCACAAAATATATTTCCTTTAAAAGAAATAACAAAGAAAAAGACTTAACTGTACGAAATACAGGCGGGGCGCCTCAAGTAATATGTTCAAAATAGCATTTTGGACAACCACTTTTTTTCAATCTAATCCACCAAAAAAAAAAATTACTACTATTACTATAGCGCTGCCGGGTAGCCTCACCACTATTCTACTACCACGACTACTACTAAAACGATACGTTCAACAAGAAACTGCAGCGAGCGCTTCAAGCGGCAGCGCGTTAACAATGATCATGATCAAAACTCAGCATTCCATGAAATGGAAGTTATGTATCAGTAACCCGGAAGTTACTTTTTAAAAAGAGGTTTTATTTAAAAATACAATATAATAATGGTTATAACAATTTAAGGCACTAGTTAATACTATAGACTACTTTGAACTGTACTAGACGGTGGTGAGCTTGGAACTGCCTGCCTGCTGGCCGGTGGGAGTATTTATATGTTGTCAGCTCCTGCTGACGTAGCAGTGGTAATTTTCCTAGAGGTAGTGTTATAACTCCTCCCTCCTCAAGTTTGGAGCTCCTGAGACAATTGGCATGGAAGTCCAGGGTAGATATGTCGAGGTATGGGTTGCAGTTGGTCTCCTTCTGTTGCGCCCGGATTCGTCTTCTTTCTACAGACATAGTAAACATACAAAGGGGGCAACAGTAGTAGAAGTATTGGAATGATAATAAGATAGTAGAGATGTGCCGAGTCCCTGGGTGTTTCTTCTAGTACTTCCAGTGGTTCCATCTTTAGGTTGATTTTGTGCAGATTTTCAAAAGATATATTTATGTTGGTGTGAGTGAGCAGTAGAGATGTGCCGAGTCCCTGGGTGTTTCTTCTAGTACTTCCAGTGGTTCCATCTTTAGGTTGATTTTGTGCAGATTTTCAAAAGATATATTTATGTTGGTGTGAGTGAGCACTTGTGCAGTGGTTAATATGCTTTTGGAATCTTTATATATGGGTATGGCTTTGCTGTCTAGTAGAGTTTCGTCTTTGTTTAATTTTATAAGGCTAGTGTTGGTCAAGAATATAGTGTCATTATGGTTGTCCTTTTTTATTACGATCTATTAGTCCTGAAGGTTAAAAAGTGGTCCACAAAAGGGATGTATTTGATAAATGGTGCACTTGATGTGTATACCGTCTTGCATGCTACGGGGTTGATGTTGGTGATGAGTTGGCGAATACAATCGTTTTGGATGCTGGTTTTGTTGTGGCAGTACATAGCGCTGTTGATTTCTTCACAGGTGGCTGTAAATAACTCATCTTGGATTTTTAGGATCAAAGGTGGATGGACATGAATTGTCAGGAGGTGGTTGTCTTTCTCTATAGGATAGGATAAGAGGAAGTACGTCTCAAAGGAAGGGGTTTTTAGAGGAATGCTAATGAAGTAGTATATGCTCCAGTTCGGAGTGAGCAGTGTACCTTGCTCAATTGCCAAAGTGCCTCGATGTCTGATGTTAAGAAAGTTATATTGTGAGATCGCTGTAGCGACTCAAGATCTTTGAGGAGGAAGATGCTAGAATGGATAGTGTTTAGTCTGCAAAATTCTATAGAGTCTTCCATATCGTCAATTTTGTTTGCCATAAGGGCCAGGTTAAAGAAAATGGAGTTGAACTGTTGGTTTAATTCAATTTGGGTCACTATAGGAGGGAGAAAAAGTTTTGCATTTTTTCATTGTTGTTACGGATAATCTGAATGTCGTGGTTGAACTCGTCGATCACCTTTTTGTTCATCGCCATCTGGGTTTTTAGGTTGTTTTGGAGGTGAAAACTGTTTCGTTCAATAGTGTTGATGACTTTGTCGCCTCGTTCCTTGTCGTCACTGTCCATGTTTCCGGTTAACCAGGAAATGGCTTTACCTAGGCCATTAATGAGTCCGCGTTTCGTTCTGGATTTGTTAAGGGTTAAGTGGTCTAGTTTATTACGAAGGTAGTAATAGTATTTAAAGAGTGATTTTATTTGGTTCGTCTTGTTGAGTTGGTACGTGGTGCTGATAACGGTAAAGGTCTTATCTAATTCTATGTCAATTAATTGCACGTCAGCGATATGTATAAACGTATAGTATCGTAAAGTATAGTATTTATTTTTATATTAAAGGTCTTATCTAATTGTACGTCAGCAGTATCTAGTATAGTATAGTAAAGTATAGTATTTATTTAGTTGGTAAACATTACATTAGCGATAACAGTAGGAAGATGTCAATAGTCGACTGAGGGGGGAGTCGCTGAACTTGAATTATAATGAGAGAGAGAGAGACAGAGCGCAAGTGCGCACTATGTACTTTAGGTGCAATAGGGTTTTGTCCAATATTGCGAGAGTTCCGGCGGTGATGGTTAGGACAACAGCGTATTAGCGGTGACGAAGTAATAAAATATCTTAATGGCGATTTCGGATGGGAAAATTTATATAAGTACACCGAGTGTGCCTTGAAGCATAGAAATTTTTTGTTTAGTGAATTTAATTTTTAATAAATGATCGAACCCCATCTTTTATTCTATAATTATATACGTATTTCATTTTATTTTGTTTTTCATTTTATTTAGAATAGGAGATAAGCTTGTATATTTAGTTATTATGTACATTTCTTTTTGGAAAAGTGATATTTGATTATGTTTACGAATTCCCATATTATGGAAGTTATAGAATAAAAGCGTTTTGCTTGTTTTAGATTTATTTAATAAAACACTATTATCATTCTTCTTCTTATTATAGTATTTATCTATGAAGTACGCTTTGTTACGCGTAAGCTGCAGAATTCCCGATTCATGAGTCATATCCGGTATCTGACTAGATTCATCATAGTCAGCGGTTATAACTATAAATTTCTTTTATGATGAGGAGTTGTATCCATAGATTATATTCTTATCTACATCCTGTGCCGATTAATTGGAATTGTCTTTATGGTTTTATATGTATAAATTATAGTCTTATCTACATCCGTGGATGATTCATTGGAATTTTCTTTTAACTATAAATATTAACTGACTGCGTATATAATATTTTTATTTAATACCATAGTTGAGGTTTAGATTTAGTTACTCTCCTTATTTTTTTTGAGTTTCTCTTTTTTTCCTGCCTTTACGATTGTTTTAAGATTCTTGGAGTTATCCTTTTATATGATTTGTACCACTTAATTAATTTATTTACTAGGGTTCGTATTCCCGGAACTAGTTTAAATTTTTATTTAAATTGTTAATTTATAATTCCTTTTTCTTATTAATTTATAATTATCTAATTATTTTTTTCTTATTTATAATTTATTGATAGGTCCCGTAGTTATTATTAATACATTCGTTGAAATTGTATTCGGCATTTTCAACTTCCTCTTACTGCATTAGAGCTCAATGTAAATTATATGTGTAAAATATTGAATTACAATTCTGGCCGACTTCCATATATTGTAGCTTTGGAGGGTATTAAAGCAAAGAGTACTCCATGGTTTAAAGAATGGCTAAATTTGGCAGAATACCTGGATTGGGTTCTAGATACAGAATTTAGAACAGTAGATAGGTGGTATGAGCGGATGGTTAGTGTAGTTAACAAAGGTATAGAAGATTTTCGAAACGAACTATTTACTTCGGCATCTGGTGCGGAGTATCATTTATTGTATAAAACTAAATCATAATGTTGTATATATTAAGGATGAATTTAGTCTGGCTTTAATTAAAACAGTATATAAGGTGAGATGCGAATTATTCACTTTATACTATAAACCCTGGATAAACGATATTGCGTATGCCTGTTCAGTGTGTGATTTACATGAAGACGACAGTCGGTTGCATATAATAGGTAATTGTACTATTATGAGTGGTTTTAGGAAAAAGTATTTGGGACAAAATGTTTTAAATGAACAACAAGTTATCATGTGGTTAAACGGAAAGGATTGGCATAAATTGTATAATTTTTTTTTTTTGAAAATGGTTTTAAAGTACAGACAGGTTTTAGTTACTGAATTTAACTTTAATTAGAATGTATATATATTTTCCTCATAAATTAATCATAAAGGTTTATTGTATTTTAGTTTCCGTCTATACTTTCCGTAGTTATCGTTCGTATGCAGCGAACGGGTAGTTTCCGGTGTTCTATAATTTATTATTTAGTTATTTAATATATATTTTCTATTTAATTATTTAAGATATATTTTCTACTTCGAGGGGTTTATAATTTTTCCTATCTTTCTTGGTTAGGATTTTTATTATTTTAGTTCCTTATTTAATTAATTAGTTTCCTATTTTCCGTTTTTGTTACAATGGTTTTCCGTATTCCGGTTTTTATTTTTCCGTGAGAATGCCAATTTGATTTTTAATTAGTTTTCCTATTTTCCTTTTAGTTACAATGTTTTCCGCATTCCGATTTTTATTTTTCTATAGGAATGCCAATTTATTTTTATTATGATCCAGTCTTAGTCTTTTGCTGTTAAAGGTCCCCCTGGATCGAAGGGCATGCGTCGGAATGTTGCAGGTCCCCCTGGATCGAAGGGCATGCGTAGGAATTCGTAATGTTGAATGGTTTGATTTTCATGTCGTTTGTCAATTTCTGCTTGTAAGTACTTGCGATAAATTTCTGGGTATCGGCAGTTTCGTGCGTATACTGGTCTGTCATCTGTAGTTGTTATTCTGTGCTTTAGCAAATCAGTACTGATTGGTCGGTCGTGTTCTCTTTTAATTCTTTTAGGGTAGTTCTTTAATAATTTTAACTTCTTATTTTTTTGCTCTGAGTTCATAGGCTCAGTTCTGCTTAACTTAGGGATTTCGTTTTTTATTTCTCTTAACCTAGTATCCCCAGACAAGTCGGGACAATTGGTCACCACTATGTCTGGTATCTTAGTACAAACCTCTTGCGGTTCGTCGACGTCCATGGGTTCAGGGCAAATGGCCATGACTTCCTTGGATTCAACTTCGCACAAGATTTTATTATTCCTAATGCTATAAAGGCCTTCTTTTATTGTGACCTTATCGTTTATTTCTATATTTTCATTAATTAATCCGTATTCTAATTCTTCATTTTTTACCGGAAGTTCTATAAAATTAATTCCCTGTTCCAAATTTATTATGTTCGAATTGGTTTCAGGGATCTCAAGTGTAAATTTTAAGGGGATTATACCCTGAGGGTAAGAAAGGATATTCTTATTTAAGTCTATGCTCATTCCTAGTGCCTGCATAGTTTTGTGTCCTAAGAGTATGTCGTTCTTGTCCGAAAAGGGGAATACATGGAATTTAGTTTCTAAGTTTACGTGAAATGTGTCTTGCATGTTGAGGGTGCAAGATTGTTCTCCATTCTTCTTTCCAGCGGGTGTAGTTATTATGAATGGGTCGTTGGATAGTGTTATGTCAGTTGGGACAACGTTGGGATTTATGAAGTTTTCGGCTGATCCGGTGTCGATGAGCCATTTCAGTCCGTATCTGTCCTCAAAGTGTGGGAGAGACTTGTCTACTAGGTTTAGGTTGAATTCGGGGGGCCTTCTTGGCTCCCGTGGCCAACGTCTAAAAAATGATCGAATTTTTCAGTTATTTTGTCTAGTGAGTTCTCTAAGCGGGAAAGTCTGTTTTCGTAAGCTTGGTCCGGTTCAGAGTATTTTTCAGGTTGCTCGTCATTTTGGCAATGCGTCAGTTCGTGAGGAGAAATGTAATCTTTGAACCTGGGTCTGCCTGCAGTACGCATAGACACCGTGTTTTGGGAAAAGTAACCAGGAGGTAATCTGGGTCGATTAAAAGGATGGTTAGGATTATTCGGGTTATTGGGATTGTTTGGATTTATAGATTGTCCAAAATTTGATCGTTGAGGTTGTTGCAGTTGTGGTTGCGGTCGTTGTCGGTAAAGAGAAGTTTGAGGTGTCTGTTCTATAGGCCTGGGATTATATTCAATTGGAGGTAATGGTAGTTAGGGGCTTGAGCCATGGGGACGCGTGGTGCGAAGTGTTGTGGATTCGGTCTGTAAGAGTATTGCGGGTTCGGTCTATAAGGCTGTTGGGATTGGTTATAAGGGTTTGGTTTTCGGAAGGGTTGGTTGGGCCTTTTAGGACCATGGGAGGAATTTAAATTAGCTACAATAAACGAGCATTTGTTGTAGATTACGTTTCTTACTTCGTCTAGAGTGCTGGGATCAAAGATCATGATGTGGTTGCTTAATGTCGGGGGCAGGCATTTATATATGTGGAAGATTATTTCCTTGTCGACCCGTGTTATCAGTTGTTTCAGGGCGTCCGCTGTGAGTCCGCAAGTTTGAGTCTAATATAAACTAAATTGCGTAACTCCTGTATCCTATTGACGAAGTCAATGGGAGACTCTCTAGCATGCATTTTGGTTTGTAGAATCTCATCTTTGAGTATCTCGTAAGATCTCGAGTCAGCGAAACTCTCTTTTAAGTATTTCAATAAATTTAACAAATGGTCTACGTTATGCGAGAGGAGTATGTTTCTAGCGGGCCCTAGCAATCTACTTTTAACTTTTATAAAAAGAATATTGTGGTTATAATCTCTTTCAATTATATTTTCTGCGCAGACTGTGGCGAATGCACTTTCGACAATCTCGCAAAAGAATGCTAGCTCTGAAGGGTTTCCGTCAAAGTAGGGGATGTGGTCATAGTCTTCTTGGAGATTTTGTAGTTAATTTGGGCCATTTCAGGGATAGTTTCTTTAGGGAGAACTAATTTGGAAGGTTTAATGATAGATGAGCTACTTACAACCTTAGTTCGCTGCTGTTGATTCGCCAGCTTGCCTTTCTTCTTGCTTCTGAGGAGGGTTCTTGCTCTTCTTGTAGAGATGCCGCGAATAAAACACTAATGTGTAAGCTTCAAGTCTTCCCGAGACAATTGGTCGCGGTGTACTGTGAGACAAATGATCGCACTTTTTTACTTCAAGCCTTCGCGGTCCCTGTTCGGGCGCCAGTTATATCTTAAGAACACGGAAGTTACTTTTTAAAAAGAGGTTTTATTTAAAAATACAATATAATAATGGTTATAACAATTTAAGGCACTAGTTAATACTATAGACTACTTTGAACTGTACTAGATGGTGGCGAGCTTGGAACTGCCTGCCTGCTGGCCGGTGGGAGTATTTATATGTTGTCACCTCCTGCTGACGTAGCAGTGGTAATTTTCCTAGAGGTAGTGTCATAACTTGGATGACACAAAAAATGACCCTAATTATAATCCAAACGATACACAGAAGAAGTTGTTAGCAATAAAAATAACCAGATTCCCTGCAGTATAATCTGAGAAACAAAAAGGGTATCAATAATCAGATAGAATGTTCTGTAGATGATTGGGAACCCACTAGCTTTGGTGAAGCAATGAAGTGCGCTAATTTTAAACACTATAAAGAAGCAATTAGAACGAATTAAATTATTTTCAGAAGAATAAATCTTTGGTAGATTTACCAGAAGGTAAGAAAGTGCTGGAAAATAAATGGGTATTTAAAATTAAGAGAAATTCTGAAGGCAAAATTGAACGTTACAAAGATTAGTTACAAGAGATTATTTGCAAGATCATGGAGTCAATTATAATGAAATATTTTCACCAATAGCAAGGCATTCGACTTATATCTACGTCTTTTAGCTTTAGCTGTGGAATAAGATTAATAGATACATAGAATGAATGATAAGGATGTTACCACAGCCTTTTGATTTGTACAAGGAAGTCTATTTGATGCAACCTCAAGAATGTGTGAAGCCAGATCAAGAAAATAAAGTATGTAAACTGAAGAAATGTTTGTAAGGGCTAAAACAACCTTGGAGGTGTTGCTATTATGTAGAGATTAACTCTACATTTATAGAAATGAATATAAAAAAATCAAAGCATGAACCGTGTATTTATTTTAAGTCGACTAAAGATAGTATGGTAAAATTAGCTCCCTGTTGATGGCTTACTTGTATTTACTTACAATAATATTATTTTATTAAAAACTTTAAGTGACCAGGAAAGATGAATACTTGGTATTTACGGCTTGGAATTGTTTCGACAGCCGAAAAAAAATGTGGAACGCTTCACGATTTTGCGTGTCATCTTTACTTGTATTTTACATGAATAATGAAGAAAATTTAAAACTAAAACAAGGATTAATATCTAGGTTCGACATGAAAGTTCTAAGAGAAGCTGAAAATATTTTAGGCATGTAAATTAAAGAAACCAGCCAAAATGGATGCATTTTATTAAATCAAAAGGAACCTACAAAGAAGGCAATTTTTTGAAAAAACTTCCAGTATGAGGTGATAAAATAAAATATCCAAATAGAGACAAATACTGACAACCATTATTCAACACGAATTACCCAATATTAAACTCTAGGCCGAAACTTATGATATTTATTAGAAGGCATCATTTTGTTCGTGAGTCTACTGAAAATGAGTATGTTAAAATCAAGTATGCCAGTTATCTACTTTGGGTTGAGATTTTCTTCAAATTCGAAACTTGCGACGCATTTAATGTTTCTTATTATGATAATAAAGAAGAGTTTTGGTATTGTCTCGCTGGTGGTCAGATCGGCTACTTATTTACTTGGTTATTACTGTGTTTTTGTTCTGATGTTTTGTGTGATTAACATTATATTGCTCTGAACATTGTGTTAAATTTTCAAACTTTTCACCAAGCGGTTTCCTAGTTATCTCGATTGAAAAGCTGATTTTTTTTTTTAGTTCAAAATCTGACCGATAGTGTAACAGTGGCATTAATGTGCATAAATCAAGGTGAGTGGGGGTTATTACTGTTTTTCAGTTTTGTTTATGAAGCAAAACAAACAAGAGCAGTTGAAGAGTTTAAATAACCTGTATAGACATTGTAAATATTATTTAGTTAAAGTGCATATTTATATACTATTTATATATGCACTTACAAGACTCAACAGCTTTCGACTTATTATTTCTGTTATTATGAATTTACATAAGTGGTCCAATATTCCAATTTCGAATCAAATATTACGACAAATACTGATTCTAACCCTCCGTCTTAACTGGAACGCTTCTGCAACCCCAGTCACCGAATCCTATTTTGACTCAATTAGATTCGAGAACAATTGATTCTCTATCAGTCTTAATAGTGTCTAAAATTGCTACTTCTTTGTCAATCTTCTATATTTTTTCTTCCTAGGGGCCTCCACAGCTCACTGTCCGGTGATGGACAGTGTTGTCTGTAACGAGAGAACACTGACCGGAGGCCGGCAGTGCACTGAGAAAGCTCCGGGCGCCAATGACCATAGATGTTGGCGGGCCTTAAATTAAAAAATCAATAAATAAACTCAATGTCGGATACTGTAACAACAAAGCATGATGGTGTTCTTAATTCTGACAGGTTCCGAGTTTCCTCCTTTGTCAAAAATTCGAATACCCGAAACAGTGGAAAACATGAATAAAACTATTATGACTACATAATATGTAAAGGTTTCCAACTATTTAGGCAATTATTTCCCGCAACACAAAAAGATTCAGAAATATCAACTGTTTAAAATTATTATACCCCTCACTGGTCCGACCTATTTTAGAATACTGTACCCCAGTTCGGAGTCCGCAATATAATGGGCATTAAAGTATTGAGAAAATTCAAAGATAGTTTTTCCGAAAAATTGCCTTCGTATAGAGTATTTCAAAAGAAAGCAGAAATAACACTGAAATAGGTAAATCTCTGAAACTGTTCCTCTTGAAAAGCGACGAAACCAACTCGATCTGGTACTGATGTATAAAGTAAATCAAAACACCATTTTTTTTAACCTATGGCGCAACGCCCATGAAGGGCCAAGGCTTGCCACACGGCGATTTGAATAGGGGGGCGTGTGGTAAGAACGCCGCAGTTCCCATGATGTTTAGTTCAGGCCTTCGCGTCCTAGGGCGCTACAAACCGTAGCTTCCCACTTTTTATCCGAAGCTGTGTCATCACCGACTTTGCCCTCACGGAAATCGAACCCTGAATTCTTGTACGAAAGGCGAGTGCACTAGCCACTAGACCACCACGTGAGAACCACAATACCCTGGACTGTCCTTATATCCTAGAGAACATTTATTTGTGTGTCCCTCCAAAAATTATCAAAACCCACAAATTCCATCTCTATTCCTTGTCAACCTACAAATTATCTCCTACATTTTCCCTTAATTAGATTGATGAAGTCTGCTAACTATCATTTGCAACATTATTTTTTTGACTTGTCGCTAAATCAGTTCCAATTTATTCTAAAGAATACATTAGAATTGTAGCTAATCTCAGACTTTACATTCAAATTATCCAAATTCTTGTCCAAATATAGAGCTAAAGATTTTATTTGAGATTATATTGTATGTACCGATTATAGTTTAATATTAATGATTATTAATTGAATATATAAAATATATATATGTATTAAAATACATACATATTATTTAATGTTCCTATTTGTTTATATTAATATTATTATATTATATTACATTATTCTATAATCTTAAATGACACTTTATTATTACATGGTATTGTTTATTACATTGTAATTAGTTTTATATATGATGTAGACATTTGAATGTGCTCACCTCTAATTAAATGTAATTCCTGTTTAATTTTATTTTTGTTATTTTTATTGTAAAATAAATAAATAAAATCTTATTGGATTCTAAAGTTTCGACTTTTGCAGGTTTCAGAAAGGATCATCAAACTTTACTTAGACTGCCTGAGTAGATACCTGTGATACATGTACTTGTGTATTTCTTGACAACAACAGGCTATGTAACATCAACCCTTCATACTTTTGCACCGCACTTTTATTTATAATAAAAAACTCATCAGTATGGCAACTACTGTGGGACAACCCATAATCACAACATTTAAGTATGTGGACATGAAGAAAAACAAAATATTAATAATAATAATAATTTAGTTGTTATCAGGGCAAAGCCCTATACAAAGGGTTCGATCGGTCACCAATACATAAACATTTACAAATCCTAATAGCACTAATACAAAAGTAAAAGCAAAATACAATTAGATGATGCTGTAATGTAATGGTGTGATGTTGTATTTGTAGTAAGTAGCACGAGCGGTGTTGTAAAATAAAGGGCTTGCAAGTATGTAAGTTTAAAAGAGAATGAAGTATTAAGAAATAATCAAGAGAGTACCACTGGTTTTAAAATAAATATATTATTTTCTAAACAAATTTAAGCACATTATAATATCACAATTATAAATCAGAAGTATATCTAGAATAAAGGCAAATATCTATCATTGGCACTGAGCGATTCCTGAAGTGTTCTGGCTTTCTGAAGTGTTCTGGCTTTGGAAGCAGAATACGATTGTATTGTTTGAAAGCAGAAGTGAGACTGTCCGAAGGAATGCTCTCTAACAAAGCAGTTGGCCAACTCGCATTGTATTAATTTTATGCCTTTGTTTCCCTTCTAGCAATGACCCCAATTTACAGTACCTGATACTAAAATACACTCTTTTTGAAGGTAAATTCACAGCACTAAGATAATTATAAAATATTAAAATACAATTTTGGATACTATAAAATATTCTAAACTCTAAACTATTTATTTTCATTGCTTTCTTCCACTACAATGCTATGAAAATAAAACAAAAAAAGCTCATTATATTATTCGTTCAACAAAAATGATCTTAATTTTAGCAATTCTGCAAAATAATAAAATAAGTTTCTTATATCTGTAAGATTTATAGAACGAAAAATTAAAGGAAAATCAAAATAATTACTGTTAATTATAAAGTACAAATAGTGCAACCTCAAAGGGGTGGACATTTGACAGGAAAATAAAAGGTTGAGTAAGTCTTCTGATTCTTGTTTGTTACAAATACTACATAACTCTATGGGATTAATTTTGTATGTAACGCCATCAATGGTTACTTTAATAATAAATTTTGAACTCAATCTTAATTGGGCCAATAACTTTGTGAATTTAAATGGAGTAAGGAAAAATAAGGAGCTAAAAGACCCTCTAATACTGGTTTTATTTAGCTAGAATTAACACCGCTCATAATAACACAAAAATACATTTCTAGATAGAGGGCTACATACACAAAATACAACTCACAGGTTACCTGTAGGTTACCCATTTTGGCGGCATTTTCACCACATTCTCCCCAGCCTAGTAGCGAATGTATTCGGCAAGATGAGTAGGACTTCGCCGGTCTCGGGTAGAACGTCTGAGAGAAGGTGGAGCCCCATCACTAGGAGTTTTATCGCTATGGGCTTTATCGTCTGTGGGAGCTGCGTCGTCAGTTGTTGAGGTAGTTCCGAATGGCACCTCAGGCTGGACTTCCATCTCAGATCGGTTTGTCTTCTATTTGGCCCGTCTCTTGAGGGATATCAAAATTCATCTCAGAATTCTCCGAAGGTAATTCAAGCGGCTCACCACAAGTAGCTAAATGTCGAGTAGACACGGTAGCCTGCCGACCGTCTAATAACTGTACCCTCGCATACATAGGGTTTGCTTCTATGAGCTCCACTTCCTCCACCAAGGGCTCGTATTTGCTTTGTCGGACATGTTTTTTTAAGAATACTCGTCCAGGAGACATCAACCACTTAGGTAAAGTGCTACCACTCGGAGATTTTCTTTGGTGCTGAAACATCCTCTCATGTGGTGTAGTATTGGTGGCAGTGCAGAGTAGGGATCTAATCGAATGCAGGCATTCTGGTAGCACAGATTCCCATTGGCTAGTAGGTAGCTGCTTCGTTCGCAGTGCGAGAAATATGCTTCGTCATATTATTCCGTTGTACCTCTCAACTTGTCCATTTCCTTGAGGATTGTACGGTGTAGTGCGGCTAGTCGCTACGGCTAGGGAATGCAGGTAAGACCTCAGTTCTTCCGACATAAAGGCTGCTCCCCGATCAGTATGAATATATGAAGGCAGTCCAAACATATAAATTAGGTCCTAAGTCCTCTGATCACTGTAGAGGCGGACACATCCGGACAGGGTATGGCGAATGGAAACCTAGAATACTCGTCAACAATTGTTAAGAGGTAACGATTTTTACTTGTGGTAGGAAGTGGCCCCTTAAAATCTATATTTAATCTTTCAAAAGGACCAGTGGCTTTGATGAGTTTTCAATCATTTCTTTTAAAAAACAAAGGTTTTCCCTCACAGCATATTTTGCAAGAAGCTGTCACTCGCCGCACTTCTTCAACCGAATATGATAGATTCTTACTTTTTATGAAGTGATACATACGAGTGACCCCCGGATGGCATAGAGAATTATGTAGATTCACCAACCTTTCAGAGTTATGTGTGACCGAGCAGATCCTAGATAGGGCGTCGGCAGCTGTATTTTCTTTGTCTGAATGGTAGATAATATTATGCGGTAGATAATATGTGCTAGTTCCAACCGCCAGCGTAGTATCTTCTCATTTTTTATCTTGCCTTTCTGTTTGTTATCGAACATAAATTGGACTGATTTTTGATCGGTAATTAGCGTAAAATGCCTTCCGATCAGATAGTATCTCCATTTCTTTAGTGCTTCAACGATGGCGTAGGCTTCCTTCTCTACTGCAGAATGTCTTTGCTCGCAGTTAGACAAGGTTCTGGAGAAGAAGGCAACCGGCTTTCCAAGCTGGGTCAGCGCAGCAGCTATAGCATGATTTGATGCATCAGTTTCCACCACAAAGGGAACGTTATCTTCAATAGCTGTTAGTGTAGAGTTTGCCAAATCTTCCTTGATTCTTTCAAAATCTGAAACTACGTTCGGTGGTAAAGGGAACTGTTTGTTGTGAACTAGAGAGTTTACTTTCTCAGAGAACTTAGGTATCCATTTAGAATAGTGAGAGAATATACCTAATGTTCTCCGCAAAGATGGCAGGTCTCGTGGAGGAGGGTATTCTAATATCGGCCTAATGTGGCGGGGATCCGGTTTCACCATTCTGTTACTGATCGTATATCCCAAGACGTTTATAGATTTCTGAGAAAATCTGCATTTATCTTTATTTAATGTTAGGTTGTACTTCTTTGCAACTGACCTGAACCTTTCTAGATTTTTATCATGGTTCTCCTGGTCTTTGCCACAGATAGTTATATCATCCAGGTAAGCAAAGGTGCCTTTTAGCTTTTCGCTTTCTATTATCGAGTCAATTACTCTTTGAAAAGCCGCTACCCCATTCTTCGTACCGAATGGTATTCTGGTAAAATGATAAAGCCTCCCTGCCGCCTCGAAGGCGGTGAACTTCTTATCTTCCTCAGGGATTGCAATCTGGTGATAAGCACTTCTGAGATCTATAGTGCTGAAGACTGAGTAGCTAGAAATTTTTGCCACAGTAGATTCTATGCTAGGTATCGGGTACGCGTCGAGGAGCGTGAATCTATTTATTGTCTGAGAATAGTCTATCACAAGACGCTTTTTGTGACCTGTGTTGCATGTTACAAGAACCTGCGCACGCCAAGGGGAACTGCTCGGCTCTATGATGCCAGCCGACGATAGTCTTTCTATTTCTGACTGGATGAACGCTTCATCTTCTTTAGAATGCCGACGAGATTTGACTGCTATTGGGTGACAATCAGGTGTTAAATTTGAAAATAAGTTTGCAGGAGGTACATTGGCACACAGTAAGCCACAGATGTTGAGGGAGGCTTTGGAGCCTCCAAAAACTACCTCTATCCTAGAGTGCTCTTTCAAGAGGTCATGGCCCAAAACAATGTCAGCGCATAGCCCCGGCATAACAGAAAGTCTAGCATTTTGGTAACTGTGCTCTTCCAAATCCAACTATTAATAGTCTGGAAATGCCTTGCTGATGCCATGCTAACTTTACTATAGAAAGGAACGCATTTGATTTTGTGGTGCGTGATCATTTCCTCGCTAATGTAACTTTCGGTACTCCCCGTATCTATTAGAGCCTGCGCTGGGATTCCGTTGATTTTAACAGGAACTACCGCTCTTGATAGTGACGATAGAGACGAAGCTGTAATAGTCGCAATAGCTTCAGATGCGTTTACAGATCTGGTCTTAGAAGACCGGCAAACCTTTGAAAAGTGGCCCCTTTTGCCACAAGAATGGCAAACACAATTTCTAGCAGGACAAGTGCTCCGAGGGTGAATTTTGAACCCGCAGAATGTGCATCTCTTCGAAGATTTAGATCCCAAAACAGCCACCACGTCTTCTGGGGAGACTTGGTCTGACTGATTCGTTTCCAAAGGGACGGCATTTACTTGAGAGAAGTTTCTGAAATAGCCCTCCGAATGAATCTGTGCAGCCTCTAACGCTCGAGCTTGCTCAAAAGCATCTGATAGAGTAAGAGTTGTATTTTCCAGAAGCCGCTGACGAATGAGGGAGGAGTTAAGCCCTGCTACGAAAGAATCGCGTATACAATCATCTCTATTCTGGTCTGCGGTCACAGTACGGAAGTTGCACTCCTTACTAAGAAGTTTTAAATTCTGTACATATTGGTCGATTGATTCCCCTGATTCTTGCCGACGAGTGGCCAAACGGTGTCTAGCATAGACTTCATTAGAAGGTTTCACGTATATATTTTTTAGGGTACTTACTGCATCTGCATATGTGTCACAGTCATTTATGAGTTGGTAAACTTCCGCAGATAGAAAATTCACCAATAATCCCAGTTTGTTCTCTTCTTTGGCTTCTATTGAAGAAATGAATAATTCAAAAGTCTTAAACCAATGAGTCCAGCGCGGCGTTGAATTATTAGCACTGGGTTCGGTGTCAAATCTGGCAGGTTTCAAATACTTTTCCATTTGTAAATTCTACCTGAATAAATTCTAGTTAAATAAATTGTAAGGAAAAATAAGGAGCTAAAAGACCCTCTAATACTGGTTTTATTTAGCTAGAATTAAGCACATAGTAACACAAAAATACATTTCTAGATAGAGCGCTACATACACAAAATAAAACTCACAGGTTACCTGTAGGTTACCCATTTTGGCGGCATTTTCACCACAAATGGTATATTACAATTCAAGTGAGACTGAGGCTGTTGATTTTTAACATACAATGCAGAATAAATTAGACTAAAATTAGATATATTTACACGATCAATATGTTGCTCAATCAGATAACTCCTGCAGAAAGTCAAAATATCATTTTTTTTTTTCCTAAACTGCTCAAGATCTTTTATGGCCAACAATTCAGAGAGATCAACACAATTAAAAACGTTATACAGCTGAGAAATCCAGTTGTATTTAACATTTGCACTTTTAGAGAAGTTCACAGTCTAGAGTAACACAGGAAGGGATATCTATTGGAGGGCATAGATTTTAATTTATACAACCAATTGATTGCTAACTTCAATATCCTATACTTATTTGCACTGCTCCAACCTCCAAAAGTACTGCAAAGTTAGGGGTACACCGCGGCAATCCCAATAAATTTTATAAAAATTCAAGTGGCATGATTCCAAATTGTCGCAGTACCTAAGACCCCAAATATGGGCTCCATAAAGCAGCTTCCCCATGATGATAGCCTCCTGAAGTTTTATTCTGGCCTCCCACTTAATAATTTTAGATTTAGCACAAACGTTTATTACAGCACTAGTCGCTGTCTTTGTCTTCGCCAGTGCTTGCTCTGTAGCTTTTAAAAAGATACCCGAATTGGAATATATCACACCCAAATAGTTATAAGTTGGAACATATTCCAGTCATCATTAAAACACATCATCATTAACATCATTAAAAAACAAACATCTATTTCGCTTTGTATGAGATTTTGAAAATTTAACAACTTTCGATTTACTGGTATTAACGCAGAGATTATTTTCTTTACAATAAACTTCTAGGCAGGTAAGTTTTGATCGGATATCAGTGTAGAAATCGCCGAATATAACCATATCATCCGCATACATCAACATCATGATATCAGAGCGACTCCCAACTGGAATACCAAATAACCCTCTGTCTCTAAGTACATCTCAACATCACTAATATAGAAGTTGAATAACAGCGGGCTCATTGACTCACCTTGTAAAACACCCTCCGTGATATCAATCGTTTCTGATAACTGGTTGTCACATCTAATTTGCAAAGTCGTGTTATCATACAAAAATTTTAGAAGCCTGATAATTTTACTACTAACGCCAATCTTGTTCAATTTTAACCACAATAAATTATGATTCAAACTGTCAAATGCTCTTCTGAAATCAATTAAAGCACAGTACAATTCACCTCGGGAACGGGAAAATTTAAACTGCAATAAAGATGTTAATACAAAGATATTGTCAATGTAACCTCTACCGGCCCAAAAACCTTTCTGCAACTCAGGGATGATATCACAAGTGTCAGACCATGATATTAGCCTATTGAAAACTATCTAACTGTCTATCTATCTAAATGGCGCTACAACCCGCGGTGGGTCCTGGCCTCCTCAATGAGCTTCCGCCATTCAGCTCTATTTTGTGCAGCCGCTTTCCAATTCCTGATTCCCAGCAGGCTTTCGGCATCGGCTACCACACTATCTGCCCATCTCAACCTCGGTCTACCGGCTCTTCTATTCCGATGGAGTACTTCCTCCAAAACCTTCCTCGGGATTTCAGTATCTCCCATCCTGGCCAAGTGACCTGCCCTGCTCAGTCTTCCTAACCTTACGATGCGGACAACATCTGCTTCGGCGAACAGCTCATATAGCTCCCTATTCTTTCTGCTTTGCCAGCCCAACCCGCCTCTTACTGGACCAAAGATTTTTCGAAGGATCTTCCTTTCAAAGAAATTAAGTCCTTCTCATCTTTCTTTGATATTGTCCACGTCTGAGAGGCATAAGTAAGGACTGGGCCGATTAACGTTTTGTAGAGCTGGGATTTCGTTTTTCTACTGATGAGGTTGCTTCTTAGATGTTTCAGTAGACCGAAATAACATGTATTGGTTGCTGCAATCCTCCGCCGAATTGCCATAGATGTATCATTGGAAGACGTCACCTGTGATCCCAGGTAGGAAAGCTCCATCACCCTTTCAAATGTACATGAGCCGATGGTGACGGATTGGTCTTGAACTGTCACTCCCCCTCCAGTATACATATACTTAGTCTTAGCCTTCTCTTCGTGACTAAGCCCATTGATGCCGCCGCTGTTTTTAGATCTACAAAGGCCTTCTCGAGAGCCGCGAAGGATCGCCCCATAAAACCCAGGTCGTCAGCATAACCAAGCACCTGAACTGACCTAGACAATATCGTGCCCGCAATCTGAATCCCTGCCTCTCTTATTACTTTTTCAAGGGCCATGTTGAAGTGTAGGCATGCTAAGGCATCCCCTTGTCTTAATCCCTTCGTAGAAGGGAATTCTGCAGAGCAGTCAGACTGAACACGCACCTTGCATTGCACGTCCTGCATCGTCATTTTGACCAGGTGTATCAACTTAGATGGGATTTTCATTTCCTCCATCGTATCATAGAGCTTAGGGCGCTTAACGCTGTCCTACGCTCTCTTGAACTCGATAAAGAGGTGGTGAGTGGCCATTTTATATTCATGCGCTTTTTCTAAAATAATCCGAAGCGTAAAGTTTTGGTCCAGGGAAGATTTGCTTTTTCGGAAACCTGACTGATAGCCTCCTATCCACGCTCAGCGAAGGAGGTGAGCCTATTGAAAAGTATGTTGGAGAGGACCTTACATGCAGATGGTAGTAACGAAATCCCGCGGTAATTTGCGCATTCCAGTTGTTCTCCTTTCTTGTGCTGTGGTATTCTCTCTTGCACCCTGATTGTAAAAATTAGGTCCCAGAGTGCCTTGTGCAGTTCATCGCCTCCTTGTTTGAACAGCTCGTCATCTCCAGGGATCTTATTATCCTTCATTCGCTGGATCGCGTCCTCCATCTCCTCAAAATCTAGGGGTTCCACCTCTCCTACCTCATCCCTTACGACATCACTCCCAACATCTGCCATCTGCCTATCAGATTCTTCGTTAAGAAGGTATTTAAAATGTCTGGACCATCTTCTTAACACATCATCCTTGTTGGTTAGAAGGGTCCCATCCTCTTTCTTGCATGCTTAAATCCTAGGCTTAAAGGAGCTCTCCTCTTGTTAACTTTCTGTAAGAATGCCCTGTTCCTGTGGCATCCCTATGGGCCTCTATCTCCTCTAGTTCCTTTTTGTCCCAATCCTTCTTCTTCCTCTTTTGCAGCCTTTTCTCATCCCTCCTCTTATTCCTATAATCCTTGGGGCTCTTTTCGTGTAGTGTCTCTGTACCATAGTTTTGTATGCTTCATTCTTGGCATGAGTAGCTCTTCTGCATTCCTCGTCGAACCATGGTGATCTTCTTTCTGATTCCGCAGCACCGAGTGTCCCTTCTGCTGCCTTGGCCATTGCTTTTTCCAGGCCATTCCAGATCTTTTGGACATCGTTATTGTCAGCTTGGCCAAGTGCTTCGACTACATATAGGACTAATTGTTGCTGCAGAGAGGCATATACCTCCGGATCTTTAAGTTTCGTAATGTTGTTCCACTTTTTGGGTCTAGTCAGCCTTCTGCCTTTTGCATTGGAGATTCTCGCTCTGATCCGGGCAATCACTAAGTGGTGGTCGGAATCTACATTGGCTCCTCTGTATGTCCTAGTGCTCAGCAAATTCGACCTATGGCGTGCACCGATTAGCAATTGATCTCCACGTACCCCTATAAATTCGACGACCAGGGAAAAGCGAGCTTCCTACCACTAGGTTACAGGATGCAGAAAATTTATCATTCTTTGCCCATTGTCATTGCTCTCCTCATATAAGCTGTAAGCCCCAATGTTTGGTCGATATATAGCCTCCTTGCTAATCTTGACATTAAAATCCCCTAAAAAGATCTTGATATCGCTTCTGGGACACGCATCATGCGCACTTTCAAGAGATCATAGAAAACTTTCTTATTCTCATCGCATGATGTCTCTGTGGGGGCGTGACAGCTGATTATGCTGTAGTTATAAAAGATTCCCCTGATTGGAGGGCACAAAGGCGTTCATTGATAGAAGTGAACCCAATTACTTGATGCCTCATCCGTCCTCTTACTATAAAGCCCGTTCCAAAGATGTGGTTTTTCTGTTGACAGCTACAATATATGGTGTGGAATTTCTTCTCAATTAGCCCGCTTCCAGTCCAACGAATCTCCTGAATCGCAGCTAGGTCCACTCTGTAGTTATCTAATTCTGTAAGGAGAACTTGAAGTCCTCCCGGTCCGTACAAAGATAAAACATTCCAAAATCCTAATTTGAAGTCCATTTGGCGATTTCCGGGTCTGTTACCTAAAGCAGTCCAGCATTTTCTCTTTGAGGTCTATATTACTTAATTAAGGGGAGCGGGTTATTAGCTACTGCCCCCGAGCTAGGTGAGGGGGCTGCCCTCTCAGAGCCTCCTGACTTGCTCCCCCATCGGGAGCGGCTTCTTAGGGGCGGAACCCTAAGGTGTGTACTGTCTTATGTGCTTGTGTCAGTGTATCTATGTGCGTGTGCGTGCATGTGAGATTATATGTTCTGGTGGTTGTGTGCGGTGTACTGACTCAGGAACCCGGGGGCTCGTAAAGCCCCAGCAGCTGCGCACAACAGCTACCCCTTGCGGGTCTATTTAAAATAATTAAGGTAAATATTTTCAGCAGTGAAGTCGTTAACGCAATCAATCGGTAGTTGGTTAATTGTGCCCTGTCACCTTTTTTAAACAGATTAAAACTAATAATTTTTGTCCAAGATAGTGGTAATTGTTCTTTAGAAAAAATATAATTGAACGTTGTTACAATATATAGCAGCTAGTTTTGGGGAAGGAACTTATAAAATTCATAATTAATATTATCCATTCCTGGAGCCTTTCCAGACTTACACTTAGTTAGCAATTCTGGAAGATCTATTTGAGCATGTAAAATTGGATGTCTTACATCAATAAAAACTGTATTAATTACATTTTTAACTGGATATGTATTCTTAAAGTGAGCTTCCCACTCTTCACAAGTAATAGCGGGTTCAGATCTGACATGTAAATTATTACGGAACGCGTTCACAGTATCCCAGAACACCTTGCTATTTTTACAATCCCCCAACTTTTCCACAATAGAGGTATTATATTGCTTCTTTTTAGTTTTCAATAACTGCACATACTTTTGCTTTTCATTAACATAATTGTTTTTTGGCCCAACATTGTAACCAGATGACTTAAATTGTTTTAAGAGAACATTTACTTTCTTTTTTTGTGCAGTACATTCACAATCATACCATGGTTTGTTAAACAACCTGTTACTTACAGAACCCACATACCTAGGATTAAGAGTGCATTAGAAATCTCGTAGTCAAATTTTCGTACATATTATCAATAGTAGCTGTGGTAAAATTAACTGAAATCCTGTTCGATAAGTGCGTCATATTTCTGTATAGATAATGTTTATTATAATGCCATTTAAATTTGAGCATTTTTTTCTGTTTTTTTTCTATTAGAAGATGCAAATCTGGGTAAATTTAAAATAACACTCACAGGAAGACGATCCGATTTTGATACTATATTCTCAACTTTTAAATCAGACAGTAAGTGTAAATGAAATAGATCGGACCAAAACAAATCAATTGTACTCGACCCAGTTGAGTGAATATAAGTAAAATGACCTATTGAATCACTTATCGAGCGGCCATTCATAAGAAACATAGAATGTAATTCCATAAAATCTATTAAATGTTTACCTCTAACATTACAAACCAAATTCATATTTCTTCTTTTGTGGTTTAGCGAAGTTCCCTGGAACGCATTTACATCACTCTGATTAAGGTCTCGAACACTACAATTGAAATCTCCACAATAAACAACGGGCAAGATCCGAATTTATGTGAAAAACAAAATATTTCTGCATTGTTGCAGAATAAATCTAGTTATAAAAGTTAGAATAGAAAGTTCATTAAAATCTACTTATAAAGTAAGTAATTCAAAATATTTAACTGTTATTTTCTAAATCTGTACATGGTACAGGTAAATTCTCTATCAGTTATAGCAGTGTCTAAAATTGTTACTTCTGACACAATCTTACTGGATTCAAAATTTTCGTCTTTTGCAGGTTTCAAAAAGGATCATCAGGCCTAGCTTGGACTACTTCGTGACTAGCGTGGAGTAGATACTTTGTGATATATATATATTCGTAACATACACAACATTAGTATATTTCTTGAAAACAATAGGCTATGTAACATCAATCCATCAATTCACCACTTCTGCACACACTTTTATTTATAATAAAAATCTCAACATAGCTCTAATGTGGGACAATCCATAATCTTTTCTGTTACAACTTTAAGCATGTGGACATGGAGAAAAACAAAATGTTTGTGCATAATGTACATAATGTTTGATTAAAATCTACTTATAAAGTAATTAATTCAAAATACTTGACTGTTATTTTCTAAATCTGTACATGGTACACATTCATAAGAATCAGGTGAGTTCCTACGAATTTGTGGTATTAACAGTTTTTCATTTAAATTTTCTTTAGGTTTGGTACAAAGTGTGATCAAAGTACCAACACTGAAACTGACAATTACTCCAATTGGTATAAATAAATTAAAAGATATTCTGTACAGATAGGGAACATCCGGATCAAATATCACAGGCGTGCTGTAGGGAGAGCCTCTGGTCAGACTGAAATAAACAGGTATTGTTAGTGTACAGTTATCAAGATAAAGTCCCACTGATGTAGCAGTAAAATATTGAGATAAAACTGTAAATTACTTTACAAATATATGGGATACATTGTCGACACAGCCTTCAGTGCTCACTATTTTAGTTGTATATTTTATTTTACCAGCGGCTGTTGACCACATACTGCCCAATGACATCCATACAGTTATTAAAGATCCTGTTAGTCCCCCTATAATGACTCCCTGAAATGAATAGTAACAATTAATGCACACTGTAACAGTAATCTTGGATACATAAAAATTAATAATCACAAATATGGTGTATTATGTCTCTATATTTATAGAATTTAAACAAGAGATAACAACAACTGATAAAGAGGTTTGTCCTATTGTGAGGTTACTCAGATTTTACCCAATAATAACAGCGTGACTGGCCGGCGCCATGCTGATAGATAAGTACAACTAAATTACCTTAATGTTGGCATTTCGAATAAACAAACCAAAAGAAAATAGAAATATTTTTAATCCACCAGAAAAACTTAATAGTGTTATGGACATCTGCAATCAAATGATAGAAATTATTATAGTTCTAATTATAGAAATTATTGATTATTTTCTAAATTATTAAAAAAAGATAAAACGAATCACATGCAATCTGTTTACTTTCTCTTACTGCTAATAAGAGGAACTATTGCGATCGGGTCAAATTTTAGAAATTGAGTTTTCAACGGAAATACAGGTTTTGGGGTCTGTGAGAACGAAAACATCTTTTTAGCAAATGATCTATGTGTGCGTTTGTATGAGTGTGTGAACAAAATATCTGAAAAACGAAAAATTTGCAGCAAGCTCAAGCTTAGTAATAATTGATTTAGCTACTCCCGGACAGGTGTCAGGCAAAGTCACCACCCGAAAGATGTTCCACTTCACCGTTTTTGTTTTTTTAGTTATTCATGATTATCTCGAAAACGGCGCCAACGATTTTCTTCAAATTATAATAAATACCTATCACTTTTAAGTGAGTGGGTGTATTGGGGTGAAGCTTCCCTCTAAAGTACTAATACAGTACAATACATGGTTCGGCCACTATTAGAATATTAATATAAATTAGAATTATTGCAACAAATTCAAATTTGATGAAAATCTGTTAAAGAGAATTTGCCATTTTACAAAGAAATGGCCTTTTTAGTTTTGGGGAGGGGGATTGTCTCGAAAACAACTATGTTGTTTCACCTTGTAATACTGTCCGCACAGATATAAACCTATCACTTTTATTTGCAACATTTCTCTGTGTTTTTAGTATATGTGGGAATCTGAGACGTTAAAATTCAAATATATATTATTAATATTGTTGGCGCTTTCTGCAATCATTCTCTACCTGACGCGGTTGGTAGGTTGGCACTTGTCCCTCCCACCACCTTACACTAATATTAGGACAAATGAGCTCAATTTGAAATTTAAAGAAATTTGTCGTTATTAAGGGGAGTAAGAGAAAGTGGTGTGAGTGTTTCACTTCAAATTCTTTATTCTTACTTGTATTATTCCAGTAGCGGAGTTCAGGCCAAAAATTCCAACATTAACTATTAAACCAAGCAGTACAACTATTATCTTCAAATATAGATTAGTTCGGGCATTGTTGAAAGTTATGGGCATCAGTTTTACAAAATCTTCGAAAATATTTGCAGACAAAGTGTTCATTATAGTTGACAGTGTGCTAGTAAAATAATTATATTAAGGTCAATATAAATAATAACATAATTATGATCTGCTGTAATTTTTTAATGTAAGTTCATATTGTCGACTTTTGATCTTTTGACCACTGTTTAGTCGCAGATCTGTAACTACCGGAGAGTACGAGACTGCTTCTACAATCAACACGATTGCATCTCGGAAAGAGCCAGCCCTTATCAGACCAATGGTGCTCTTCAACCACAACTCGGATTACTACTTTAGGGCAGTAACATACCCACAGCGTGTAGAGCGACGGTGTACATCATTGAATATTGCCATGCATATAACTGGCACGCAAATTCAGTTGACTGCTGGCAGTTGCAAATTCACTTTTACCGCATTATTGCCTGAATAATTACAGACCTCATTACAAGCTCTATTTAGAAGAGACAAGTTGAGTTTACAACAGATCTCTGAAGTTCAGTTCTCTCCATAATAATATGGCTGACTTTGTGAACACAACTACTTAGTGGTAGTAAATTTATTGGATACACACAACTATAAGCCCAGGGTGACAATATGCACTAAGCCAAGAATATTTTATAACTATACCTCAGAGCAGCCGAGAGAATTCCAGCTAAAAACAGGCCACTCAGTCCGGGCAGATTTCTACCGATCTTCAAGACATGGTAGGTTATTAACTGATCTGCAACTTTCAGCTCCTAACGCAATAATTTTACATTTCAGACAGTTAACCATTTATCTACTACAGGTAGATTAAAATCTGTATCTATTACAAGCAGTGTCTCTCCTGCTACAAGCAGTTCAAACTTGATATTTAAGTGCCAAAGTCGCACCCGACCTTATGGTTTTGATCAAAATCGGTCAAACGAAATAACACTTTACCGAATGTATTTTTCAGTTTTTTCGATTTTCTCATAAAAGGAGCAAACGGTTTTCTTTAGACTTAGGATATCAACTACGAATATAAAAAGCTACAACTTTTATTTGAAACATTTTTCTGAGAAACTTCATTTTAAGAGAGCTTTTGAGCGGGGTGAAGTTATATTTTCCTCAAAAGTGCTATTAAAATTCATTATGTGTAATGAATGTGAATTTATCATCTAAATAATATTAATTAGACTTAATTCTTCTTCTTCTTTCTTGGCATTACAGCCCATGTAGGGCCCTAGGCTCCTTAACTACATGCCTCCACTCCTCTCTCTTCGAGCCACCCGTCTCCACCTTCTCACTCCCAACAATCTGAGGTCCTGTTCCACGTCATCCAGCCATCGCATCCCTCCCACCAGGTCCTGTTCACCATATAGATCTTTTATCTCCTGATTTAACCTCATTCTCCATATACTCCTGTCCTGTTTTACCGGGCCAAATATTTTCCTCAGGACCTTTCTCTCCCATACACTGAGAAGTCGCTCATCCTCTCGAGTTAGGGTCCAGGTTTCGCTACCGTAGATGACAACCGTTCTTAATAAGGTCTTGTACAATATTAACTTGGCTTCCCTAGATAGCATTGAAACGCAAGGCTTTCTGTAAGGACCAGTAGCAATTGTTTCCGGCTGTTATTCTGGCTTTTATGTCTATACTGACTTCATTTACATCTGTGATAACCTAAAGCTTTTAACCACTTCAAACTTATGTTTCCAAGACATATTGCTTCCTGGTCGTTCCTGTTTTTGGTTCGCATATATTTTGTTTTCGCTTCGTTGACAGCGAGTGCAAGTTTACTGGCTTCTTTAGTGAACTCTTCGAAAACTCCTAAGAGTGCCGGTATAGTTCGAGCTGACAAAACAACATCGTCTGCGTAAGCCAGATGCTGGCTCATGCTATTAAAAATGGTGCCTCCGGGATTGGTACGGTTTGCCCTAATAGCCTTCGCCAATGCTAATTTAAACAGCATCGGGGACAATGGATCCCCTTGCCTCAAGCCTTTCGCAATTTAAAAGTCTTCCGGCATGGAGCCTAATGCCTTCACACAACCTGTTGAGTTCATAAAAGTCATACGTGTCAGCCTTATTAATTTTTTTGGCAAACCCAAATGACACATCCAGCGGAGCAGTTCTTCCCGGTCAAAACTATCGCAGGCTTGCTTTAAATCTATAAATAAGTGATGCAGGGGCACCTTATATTCATGGCACTTTTCTAACATGATCCTAATGGAGAAAATGTGGTCCACAGTGGATCTTCCTTTTCTAAATGCTGATTGGTATTCTCCTACCTCTTTGCTAATCCACTTTCGCAAGCTGCTCAACAGCAAAACGGCTAATACCTTGTAAGCTGCATCCAGGATAGAAATCCCCCGGTAGTTTTCACACTTCATTTGACTACCCTTTTTAAAAACTGGGTATATGACAGTTTTCGACCACCTCTTAGGCATTACCTCATTCATCCAGACACTCCAGATTATATTGTAGATTTCCCTATTCATAATTCAATAGTTCGGCCGGGACTCCGTCTTCACCTGCAGCCTTATTATTTTTTAAATTGGCCACTGCCTCCATAACTTTCTCTAACTCTGGTGGTTCTGAACGTCTTCATTTTATTCTTCCCCTAACGTCCCCAGATTTGTCTCCATTCCTTCTCTTCTTTCCAAATCCGCTAGTTCAGTATTTGCAGGCCTTGGAAATGTTGAGACCACCTTTTCAGTATATCCTCCTTGTCTCCCAATAATATTCCATCTTCATCCTGGAGAAATCCACTGTTGGGATCAAAAAAAGTTCTCATGCTCTTTATCCCTTTATAAAACTGCCTACTATTCTTGGTTTCGAAATATTTCTGTTCATCTCTAACCTTCATTCTCTCAGCCTCTCTCTTCTTCTTCTTACACAATTTCTTCAACCTTATGCGCATTGCTTTATAACGCTCTCTGCTAGCCCACGTTTTCTTTTGTAGCATATGCACTGAGCCAAGAATATTTTATAACTATACCTCAGAGCAGTCGAAAGAATTCCAGCTAAAAACAGGCCACTCAGTCCGGGCAGATTTCTTCCGATCTTCAAGACATGGTAGGTTATTAGCTGATCTGCAACTTTCAGCTCGTAACGCAATAATTTAAAATTTGAGAAAGTTTACCATTTATCTACTATAGGTAGATTAAAATCAGTGTCGTTCCTGCTACAAGCAGTTCAATCTTGATATTTAAGTGCCAAAATCGCACCCGATATTAAGGTTTTGATTAGAATCGGTCAAACGAAAGTAACACTTTATCGAATGTATTTTTCAGTTTTTGCTATTTTCTCAAAAAAGGAGTAAACGGTTTTCTTTAGACTTAGGATATCAACTACGAATATAAAGAGCTACAACTTTTATACCAACACATCTCCGGAGAAATTCATTTTAGCGCGCTTTTGTGGGTGGTGTGAGATTGTGTATTACTGTGAGATTGTGTTTCTTCAAAATCGGAAATTTCTACCAAAGGAAGGAAGAAGAGTAAATTTACTGGGCGCCACGGATCGTTAGAACCTTTTTTAAAATCATACAACCGGAATCCTCCTAAGAAATAGAGGATTCTAAGAAAAAATCCCTACTATTAATTTAGATTGTCTAAGCAATAGCAAGCTTAACGGTCGGTCGCGGCACATTGAGGATTAAATTCTCATTCTGCTTCTTTATATTTCTAATTTTATAACTCTGTATTGTATTTTAAATCCCTTGCAAATTCCAAAATATTATTTCCTTTTTTCATTTCATCGCTAGTCTGGTTCTCACGCTTCCCCGATCTCCCACTGTTTTTCTTTTAGTGGTGGGATCGTTGGCGCCTTCTATATCGCGAGATTTTGCCCCTTCTTACTTCCCACACCCTTTAGTTATCCTCTATCCCTTTATAAAATTACTTCACTTGCTCTCTTGGTTCGGACGAATGAACTTCGCCAATTTTAGTTATCGCGCCTCTCCAGTGTATAAATGTGTTTATAGACAGTGCTCACCGGCAAAGTGTTTCTTCCTTATACTCGCCAAACAATAACATTTCAATTCAGCACTTTTGCCCTGGAATTATGTCTTTCGCGCCTCTCTAAAGTGTCCCCACCGAGTTTGTGAATGACTTCAGAGAAAGACTACCGCACCTTGCTTCTTCGGGAACAGTTCTTGGAAGAGCTCCGCTGCTCTAGCTGTTAGGGTTTATCCGCACCTAGTGTCCTTCTATCTTGTACCTATAAAGGAATTACTCTCCGTACCTTCCCTCTCTTACTAACACCTCTCTTCTCTCTCTCTCTCTCTTACACACACACACTCTCTTTAGCAAATACACGCCACATAAACCCACCCCTTTCTTTCCTATTTCTCTCTCTTCCCTTTCAGCTTCTTCAATTCATTGAGCCTTCAATTTAAGTTTTCATCACCGCTCCTGTGCCACCGTTTGCAGTAAGGTGAGTGACATCATTTCTGTCGAATCTTATTAATTTTTTGCAGTAGATTTTTCGCTTCTATAACTTTTGGCCATTCGCATCGGGTGTCTGGTTTACGCCCAGACACTAACGCTGGTTTTCATTTTCAGGATAATCATAGTTTGAACGATTTAAACATAGTAAATGAAAAGGATTTAATAATGCAACTAGTTGCAGATGATGTACTGGTATTTTATCAATCATGGAGCGATGGTGTCGGTAAATTAAAAGTACGATATAGATATCGTAACAACAATTCAGTTAATTTGAACCCAGACAAAACAAAAATAGTTCTTTTTACATGTTATAGATCTAAAAACATTAAACATATATTTTGTAAAGGAAAAGTACTAAAATTTGAACAATACATTTATCTGTGTGTACCATTCAATTCCTCTTCAAAATTTAAATCTACCGCTCAATTCTTTTTAAATAAATCAGCTCCTCAGATTGGTAAGGTGATAAGTATTTTGAGCAAAAGTAGGTGCAACATTTGGGAATCTAAGATAAAATTGTTTGATGCTATTGTTTCCACAACTCTACTATATGGTTCAGAAGTGTGAAATGTACACGTTATTTAGACATCGCAGAAAGGGGTCAAGTCAGGTTTTTCAAGCAGCTATTGTGTTGGCCAAAGAACTCACCTGACCTATATTGTCAGATGATAAAAGAATTCCGAAGCAATGTCTGAACAGGCTAAAAATAATTGATAATGGATATAATAACAAGGCAGATAAGAATTGGTTCACTCAATTGCGATGTTGGCTCAATTTGATTGGCGAATCTGACATTGCCTATAATGTAAACTCCCAAAATTTAAAAAGAATGATGCCAGATTTATTCGACAAATGGACAAATCGCGTTATGTCTATAGATATAGGAAAAGCTATTAACTCAAGCTATAGCACAATATATAGGAATATCAGCGAACTAGGCAAACCGGAAAACTATTTAAATTATAAATGTGCAATAGTTAAAATTAGATTGATAACTCAATTAACAGTGTCGAGTAGCAAAATTATTAAAATATGGAGTAAAAAATGTTGGCTATCACTGTATTGACACTCACTCTAATTGCACTTTATGTAATTTAAACGCTGAGGAGAGTCTCGAACATATTATGTTCCAATGTCCTATTTATAAACCTATCAGGGAACACTATTTGGCCAATTTTATTCCATTACAAAATTCTGACTCTGATCTTTTATATAAAGTCTTGACGATAAATGGCAAAGAGCACATTGATAAGTTATATTATTTTATAATAGCGTCACTTAAGTTGAGATATTTTATTATCAATGAATGAGTTCATTTTTCTTTTGTTTACCTTTTCATTATTTTAGACTTTTTGCATTTTAAGTTTTTTGTTTGTTTCTTTTTTTGTAATTGTAATTTTACGTTAATTATTCATTTTTATGATTAATGTTTAAAAATTTTATATGATTTATAAATTATGGCAATAATCTGTAGAACCTGTAATGTGTAATGACACTAAATACAGTAACTTATCTATTTTCCGGATAATAAAAACTTTAATATTGCTTTTTGAAATGTTAACGGGATTAATTCTTTATTTAAATTAAATTTTGAAGAAATTAATATTTTAATAGAGAATGATATTATTTGTTTATGTGATTCTTGGGATTATAATAACAAATTTATCAAACCAGGCTTTCTAAGAAACGGCCTCAATCTAAGATCATTTTAAAGGGGGACAATGTTAGGAAAAGAAGTTAATACTTTTATCGCCTCCCCAGAATGTGCTATGATAGACTTTTGCTGCTATGTGATAGTAAAAAGATGCCCTTTAATTGGACCACTGAATTTAGCTCTTATCTATTCGAGATTGGGGCAGGAAGTCTGGTTGGCGCAAGACTTAAAATTGCTTTGTGATAATTACTTTTCCCTAATTGAAGCGTATAGAAACAATTTATTAAGTAAAAATATCTGTAAGCAGATACTTCTAGTTACAGTAAGTATTTTAGAAATATAAGTACCCTAGGATTGGGGGAAGAGTATTTAATATTTAACATACATATTAACAAATTAGAATATTCTGCAGTTGTGCTTAATGGGAAAGAAGTTAATAAGCTTTTTTACAATGGGACAGTTTATAAGTTCTATCCAAAGTCGATTTGCCCGTTATGTAATTCGGGTACTTTGTATAGCTTGGAACATTTTATCTTATAATGTAATTTATTTAATAAATATTTGTAATTCGCTGGTACCAGAGTCAGTCTCTAAAATCAATAAAATTTTCTATTATATTTCTAAGGCCCTCAAATTAAGAAATGTTTTGTTAAATCTTCCCTAGAAGCATATTTCTGATTTATATTTTTAATTCATGCTGAAATTGTAACGGCTAGTTGGCTTATTATATTAATTACTTTTAGCGTTTTGTATTATTCACTCTTAATGGTAAATTTTTATGGTGATTCTTTTTTGTATTTAGTCAAACTTGATATTTTCTAAAATTTTCTTTCTTTTGAAGTCTGATTTTAATTTAGTATGTATATGTTTTATAATGAGCAAACTCAACCCTTGATATAAAATTGTATGTAATGAGCCAACAAAAAAAAATTTATAGGTTTGGAAGAAAATTTGTCAATTACAACTCTGTAAACTCCAATAAGAGAAAGTTGTGTGAGTGTTTCACACCACATTTTTCTGTTGCCAGCAATACACCTTCTTCACATGTTCTATTACTAGATTTCATTTCTCTTTATAGTCACTTAAAGATATAATACTTTATATGTGCATCACGGCTAGCGACCTTCTACGAAGATGTTAATATGATACTTATAGAATTAAAAGTAACTATTCATATAGTCATGATTTTAATGGGAAATGAAACTATTTTTCATGAAACGCATGATTGTATGTTTGTTACACACAGTCATTTATGTTTTAGCTTATAATAATTGATAAGCATCGCATTATCATAAACAAATGAAGAGAAGGATCAAATATCAAATTGAAAATTACCTTGTTCAAAACTGGGTCGCAGTTATAGTATGTTGCGTACATCAATAATCCTGTAATGATAACTGTTGCGGTAATTGTAAAATGTGCTATGGCACTGCTGATTAGAATTCTGCAAAAAATGTTCCAAACTTAAAACCAAATGAAATTAGTTCATTATTTAGACTCAAGTGATGATGTTCACTCTTAGTGGCACTAAAAAGGGAGACGCTTACTGCAGTACACCTGAACATTCCTAACTTACAAAAACCTCTCACACTGCTATACGAACGTTTATACTTTATTAAACATAATATACTTTTAATCTTTTGTTTTTAATAACTTATATTAGAATTAAAACTCCGCCGTAGCCGGTCCCAAGCCCGGTTGAGAAAGGAGGAGGGTTCAGAGCAACCTGAATGAGTCAGTCCATCAGACCGTCTCAGGAAATAGGAGTCAGGCTTAACACTACTATGACTCTGAAGCTCTGTCAGCTGGAGCAGAAGCCTTAAGGAAGCAGCCCTTCCACTGCGCTAGAAGACTATATGGGCCAATCCCTCACATATTCGAAATTAAAGCGATTAAAAGAAGCAAAAAGTTAGCCGGTCTCCTATACACTCACGGGTAGAAGAGGACACTGATTAAGTAAAGTAAAGTATTAGAAGAACTTATATCGTGTTAAAATGCTAATTTGCCACTAATCTAAAGAGCAGAATTATTACCGTTTCGGCACTTGTTAAACCATGATATGTCAACTGAATACCAAAGTCCTGATATGCAAGTACTGGAATAATAAACATCCTCCCTAGATGTACTGGAGTCTCCTCCATCTTCCCACAGAATCTATAGGTGCTATTGTGTTCTAGGCCCAGCATCTTCAGGTGCCTCCTGAGTCTACAATTCCCGTTAGGAACTCCGACACCATACAAAGCCTATTTTTGCTTAAACTGATGCACGCTTCTGTTCTATTTTGTGTTGTTTCTGCCCTGGCAGGTCTCAGTCCTAGAAGGATTTTCCAGAACATTGCTTTCTTTACATCTGAGTTCTTCCTGAAGAGACTGGTTGCTTATTCCTCGGAAGGATTGTCGCCTCAAAAAGGACGATGCAGCGCCTTTCCTAGTCAAGATATCGGCCATCCCACTTCCTTCCACGCCAACATGTCCTGGTAACTCTATTGCTCCTGCCCTTGTCATTGAGTTTGCCGGGGCATTCCCATACCATTTTTGAGCTGATGAAATATGAACTCATTTTTTTATGGCGGCCTGGCTATCGGATAGATTAATCCCGTTTTTCCTATCTAGGTTAAACTGGACACCCATTCCAATTGCGAAAATTCCCGCCTGGGGAACTTGTCCATAGACACCGAGTAACTGGTCCTCGGCCTCGGCTATAGCTAGGAAGGTACTGCTAGTAACAACATATACGAGCCAGCAACATAGCAGAACTTTTAGGAGTAGACACATATGTGTCGCTAGTTAGTTAAATATTTAAGTGTCAGATTTCGTGTTCTCAAAGTGATTTTTTTTTAAACAATAGAAAGAAACTATTTACTAACAATTTCAATTTTTTGAAATTAGACACTGCCAGACAGCGCTGTATAATGGCAGGGCTTGTACATGTTGCTAGTGAAGTAGAAAAACCTGTGATCCACAATAACCATGATGAATATTTTGAAAAAGGACTTGGATCGAAACTGTAAAGAAACAAATTGTGTAAAAATTGTAATTGATTGTAATAATACGTATTCTTAATAATTAATCACTATTTTGTCAAAGTGATTTGAATACATTCATAAAATCTCGAAATTTTTAGAGAAATCAAAAGTTACTTTGTTCGCCACACTAACTTTGTGTTTGTTAACTTTGTTACGAGTTAATAAGAAATCTTACCAGAATTCGATCTAGATTTTGAATCGGAAGAGATATGTTATTTATAAAGAAAAATTTACATCAAATTATTGTTCCAATAAACCGTTTCTGACTGGTTGCCGACAACGTTGTAATTACCAATGTACGCATGCCGGCCGGGATTACTTTGAATTTGAATGTTATTGGCATACACTTTTATTATTTTTTTAAACAATCTCGTGTGAAACGCTCACATGGCTTTTTCTTATTCATGTTTTTTCAATTATTATGTAAAATGACAAATTTTCTTGAAACTCAAATTTTACTTGTTTTTCCTAACATAAATATAGAGGTAGTGGGGGAATTTAGAGGTAGTGGGGGAATATAGAGGTAGTGGGGGAATATAGAGGTAGTGGGGGAAAATAGAGGTAGTGGGGGAATTTTAAACAAAATTTGTTTTCTCCAGCCAGTTTGGAGAAAATCGGAAAAATTGAAATAACATTCGGTAAAGACGCCCTTGCGGTTCATGGATTTTGTACGATATGTTTGGGTGGTAGACCTAAACAAAATAGCAAGTTTGAGCTTCCGGTGAATTTCGTTTTTCCGATATTTTGACAACACACACACACACTGACACAAAACATTATTTTCTTACTTAGGGGACCTCAAAACTTGTACTTCTGGTGAAAACTCAATTTCAAAAATTCAACATGGTCGCAATACGAGCACTTCCAAGAGTAAAATCAATTGTAGTTTTAACCTTTCGGCACTGAATCAAATGAAGGCAAGCGACTTAGTGCGCACTTCCGGACTGCTCTGATAGATCACAAATATTTTCTAACTGATTTGGGGTTTAAAATTCTGAGTTTTATTCGAAACTGATTTGATTCTTGTTGGAACGCATATCTAATCACTGCGCCTGTACCGGACAATCGCAAGTCAGTTTGAGGCTTGGTTGGAACAAAAGCTTGACGCAAGCGCATTGGACCTTAAAACATCCAAAGTTTGGTTAGATATCATTTTCTATTTCTAAACAAATACCGCCATATAAATAAAGATATTACTTGAAAAAATGAAGTCTTCCTCCTTGATTGGCGATGTCGATTGCTTTATTTACACCGCCGAGATTAACAACACTGACAATTATTATTGTTATCATAGAGCCGTACATGAACAGTGCCTGAATGAAGTCCGACCATACTACACCGCGTAGGCCACCCTGAAATAGATATATTATTGACAAAATAATGGAACATTTATTATAACAGAATTAATAATAATAATATAAATAACCCCGTAGGGGGAAGTGGACTAGCCATTCTTCAGAGAGCTTGGCGTCCCTGCGGGTATCCCAGTGTAACAACACTCACAACACTTACACTAATAACTTCTTACATTCACACAATACACATAGGGCCTGCAGAGGTAGTTGATGTGTGCAGCTACTTGGGTCTAGCGATCCCACAGGCAAACTCGAGCTCCCCACCACACACACCCACTTACACCTGAACACTCAACTCTTTACAGACGATTACACACACTGCACGAACAAGGTCACGCACTCGTTGAGAGTTCGGAGTATAAATATCTCTCCCTCGTGCTTGCCGGCACGAGGCTTTGGGCTAGGGTGGAAAAGAGGATCCTGGGATTAAGGGAGACGACGACCTCTGAGGGAGCGACCCGAGAGCTCTACCTGGGGGATAGTCCAACTCCAGGAAGGCTAGGGAATTCTGCCTCAGGCGGGTTTCTAGGGTCAGGAAGGGGGCCACGGGAATACGGGTCGATGCTTCGGTGTCGGCGTGCTGTCTTCCGTGGCACCGGACTAGATCAAAGTGCGATGGTCCACCCGGAGAGTAACCGGGTCCATTTTGAGTCTCCATGGAGGCGGGACTACGTACCTTGCCGAATTTTATTAGATTATATGGATAATAATAAAAAAAATCTTTCTGGACCTAGCCCAACAATTCTTCCTACCCTAACATCTCAACCTATACCTACCCCAATCACCCAACCTATTCCTCCTATAACAAACACTCCTCTTCCTTCTCCTGCTCTCCTTCCCCCTGTAGACGGTTCCTCCTCTACAGTGACCTCTATTCCCTCTATACCTTCGACTGATCTTATTGGAAAAAGAAAAGGCATGGACAAGGACAATGCCATTGAAAAAATGGTATCTGGGCTACAGTTTACGCTATAGCCCTTTAGCCCCTCCTCCCCGCCAAGGAAGAAATCTAGGGGCGGCAACAAGAGAATGTCTGAACCGATGGTGAAGTTTTTAGATTTTGAAGAGGATAACTGGGAAGATTCTTCGTTATTAAAAAGAAGGAAGGTAATTTTACGAATAATGCTCTTTTAAATTACGTAAATTCATTAAAACATTTGTAGGAAAGCCAAAAAGCGTAAAGAAACAAAATGATGGATCTATTTGCATAGAAGCTGAAAACCGCGCTCAGGCCGAGACTAACCTGAAAGTATAAAAATATATGGATGCTGAATTCGAAGCAAGTCCTATAAACGTCTCAATACGTCACAAGGAGTAATTACTTGTCGAGATTTTTTAACTAGTACCATAGACGTTATAAAAGAGGGTCTGGCCGATCAAGGTGTTATTGAAGTGAGGAGAATAAAGCGGAGGCAGGATGGTTCCTTAGTGGACACTGCTTCCCTAGTCCTCACCTTTGATTGCCCAAGGCCGCCACAGATGATAGAAGCCGCATTCTACAAACTGAAAGTGTGCCCATTTGTACCATCTCCAATGAGATATTTTAAATGTCAAAGATTTCCATACTTCACACTTCCATGAAATGTAAGGCAGTAGAAGCGGTGTGCATATGTGGAAAACCTGTTCATCAAAGTGATTCCACACCGCCAATAACATGTGTAAACTGCGGCGGAGATCACAATGCCAGATCGTCGGGGTGCCCAATTTTGGATAAAGAAAAAGAAATTCAGAAAATAAAAACACTTCAACAATTGCCGTATCATGAGGCAAGGGCAATTGTTGTAAGTAAATTTTATGTAACAAGAAATTTCATTCTGGGATAAAGCAAAGGCACCCCAAACAGTGGCACACCTCTTTCCAGTCCCTGCGAATAGCCAGGGGCAACAAATAAATGGTCCCTCGCCGTCCTTAAGGAGATCTATTACAAAGCTGGGAGAAATACCACCGCCAAGCTCCTCCCCGGCTTTAAGGGGGACTATTGTAAAGGTGGGAGAAATCACACCAGCCACAAATAGCTCCCACAGTTAGTGGGAGTAATACAAAGGTGGGATTAATCCCACCCAAGCAACTGACTTCCTCTGAGGAGGAGTGGAAGGTGGTGACCCCACCAAAACGCTCTTCCAGGAGAAAAGGTTCTGAGTTAATGTTGCCACCCCCTGCCTTTTAATAGTTAGGGGAAAAGGCGGCAGATTGACTGAAGAAGCTGCAGGCTCCAGTGTCCGCTCTCCGAAGCAGCAATGGCAGCTGATGGGGGCGGGCATTGAAGCCTCGGAATCTGAGGGTGGCAGCATTTCTGACCATCTCCTAGACAAGAAAAAAGGATTGGCCTAAGGGCAAGCCTCGGAAAAATTGTGCCACTGAAGAAGTACATATAATTTTCATTTCAGCATCCATATGCAAACCATGGGCACACAAATAACTTCTTTTATAAATATGAATAATATAACTAATATTGTAAATAGTTTACGACGTACTAAGATCCTGCCAGGTATGAATTCTTCAAATTATTAATATGTGTGAGTCCTTCTTCAATGGAACATGAGGGGCTACACGAGTAACATGGAAGGTTTACGCAGATTGGTGGCGGAATACCGTCCATTTGGGTTGTGCCTTCAAGAAACGATGATTCGCCTGGGGCAACTTATCCGTATCCCTGGGTACATTATATATAGCAAAGAGGTACAACCCGCCCCAGGTGGGAGAGCGCACGGTGGTGTGGCTGTCTGTATACTGGATAATATCCCCAGCAGCCGGCTAAATCTACAAACTGATCTACAATCTGTGTCCGTGCGCCTAGCTGTACCATTTCAGGTCACTTTAGTCAGATATATTCTGGCGGAGAGGTGATCTGGAGAATCTGCTCTCGCAGCTCCCTGCTCCGGCGTTGTTGATGGTGATTTTAACTCTCACAATACCTGGTGGGGGTCAACTCGAACTGATGCTCGAGGCAAAGCTCTTGAGGAGATTATAGATAACAGTAATAAGATACTCCTCAACTACATATTTTAACGCACACTTAGGGCGCTTTAGTGCTATTGATCTGAGTGTTGCAACACCCACCATAGCCGTACGCTTGGAATGGACCACACTAGATGAATTGTACCATACTGACCACTGTCCAATCCTATTTAGCCAGACTAGATCCAGAAAGATGGGCTAAACGAACAACCGATTGGTTTCCTATAAATAGTAAAAGGAAAAGAGGACGTCCTAAATGTAGATGGTGAGACGATATCGAAAACGTCGCCGGCAATCTCTGGCAAAGGGCGGCACAAGAGAGAACAGCTTGGGATAGGTTGGGAGAGGGATATGCCCTCAAATGGGCCTAGTGAATATCAAAATTAATTTAATTTTTATTTAAGTTTTGTAAATTTTATAAATTCAGTTCATTTGTATTTCATTTTTTTTCCAAAAGTTACTTTTCTATTTCAACAATTTCAAGTTTACGATATGAAAAGAACTTAAATATCGTTTTTATTTTATATTTGAGTTATGTTATTGTTTTTATTTTTTCTTTCAAAGTGTAACATATCTGGTTTAAATAAAGGCTTATTATTATTATTATTATTATTGACGGACTCATTAAGTGCATTAATGGTCCTCCGGGATAAATTCTCGACAGCTCAATGCAACAACTAAGCGCACGTGGTCAAAAGGTAACGTTCGCCTGGGTGCCGGGCCACATTGGTGTGTCCGGTAATGAACGGGCAACGAGGCAGCCAAACGGGCTGCCTCTACACAAACAGATAATGCCATACCCGTACGTCCTACTGACTTACAAGTCTATATGAAACATATTATTAATAGAAAATGGCTGTCATGGGATAGGGTAAACGAAAAATTAAAAGATATTAAACCACGAGTGCGAAGTGGCACGATCGAGAATTACCCGCGGCATGAATCAGTGATTCTAACAAGGCTCAGGATTGGTCATACACGTGTGACCCATGGGCACCTCCTTATTGGTGGGAGAAGGCCGAGGTGCCTTCGTTGCCAAGAAAGGCTGACAGTGGCACACGTGTTGGAAGTACTGCTCACCTAGAGAGAAAGAGTAGGCCTGCCACATAACAAGCACGTTGTATTACAAGAGAGTTCACCTTATATAAGGAGGCTATTCGATTATCTGAAAGATATAAATTTATATAATAAAAGTTAGGTTTGTAGCTAGGTTAGGCAAATCTGGGTGAAGGAATATCAAGTACTTCACCCATGGTTAGTTATTTTAAAGGTGAAAGGAATATCGAGTACTTTCCCCTTCGTGTATATGGTTAGTATGATTGTATTCATTAGTGTGAATGTATTTATTAGCGTGAACGGTTTTAGAGCGTGAATGTATTTATTAGCGAGAATGTATTTATCAGCGTAAACGGTTTTATAGCGTGAATGTATTTATTAGCAAGAATGCTGTATAAATGGTTAGGTTAGTTTTATCTTTTGTTATGGGGTTGAAAGAAAATGTATAAAAGTATTTCAACCCCTTAGGTTTAGTTTAATTTAGGATTAGCGTATTATAGAAGCTGCAGGAATATATGTTCAAAGTACTGCACCTCTCAGTTAGTTTGTTCAATAGGCTCCTTAAACAAAGTTATATATCTGAATATCAATGAAACTTACAAGATCAAATGGAAAATAATGATGCTCTTGGTTTTGATCCGAGTCCCGTAAAAAACAAGTTCTAGAAATTAGGGGATGACACAATAATATTCCACACTACCCCTCGTCGACTAGATTGATGACCTAAGTGGGGAAGTGCGGGAAGAAAATTAACAACCTCCGGCTCCACCCTACTTTGCTGAGCAAAGTATTGTGGTGGCTGCCAAATAAGGTACTGGTGTCATTCCAGCTCGAGTGGCCACAGATTGGGAAGATGTATAACACGAATATGGGGCGCTAGTGACCAAAGCTGCTGATGCGCCAAAAAAAAAAAAATATATATTAATAAATACTGACCAGAAATGTGTAAACAGTACATAACCAACACATTATTGTTGCCAATAGATAAAAAGGTATTGGAATCACTGTAAATATATGAGAAGACATTAGTAATCTAGAAATCAGATTCAGTAAATTAGTAATATCGCCCAGTTAGTTAGGTACCTTTTGTCACTGCAGTGCACGCTGAATACATCACGGTTAGGGCTATAATAACCTAAAAAAGAAAGAAAATAATAAAATAAACATATAAGGGATAAAATAAACCTAACATAAAAACGGCCACTTTTCTCGAAAAATATTATCATTGCTCAAAAACAGGGAAAAAGCGATTCATCCGTATTTTATCCGTCACTTTTCATATTCCTGACCGATTTCGGATTTTCATCCATCGTCAAAGCTAATTTATTAAATATGACGATGGGTCCGCAATGCTGGAGAACATCTGGTATTTTATCCGTCGTAGCATGCATATTCATTCAAAAAAATACCAGATACCAAATTTATTAAGTTTGTGTAGAGAGTTTAGAACAACGTAATGTTTGTGTTAAAACCGCAGTTGTTGGCTTGAAGCCATCAACAGAATGGGTATAACAGATTCATTACGTTGTTGTAAACTTTCTACTTGAACGTAATAAATTTGCTCTGACGATGGATGAAACTCCAAAACTAAATATACACGTTGTAAAAGAGTTAGCAACCTTTTTCCTTGATACTGGCATGCATAATGTCGAAACGTTGAGAAACGAGACATTAAAATCGAAATAAACAAAGCTATAAAAAAATATATGGTTCATTCAATCAAACTTCACCTAATAATTTAGAAAAAAATATTTATAAATCTAAGTATACTAATTGATTTAACGTTCAGCTATCCAAATTTAATATCACTACCAAACAAATTAATATAAGTTGATTAAAATATCACCTGAGCAATTACAGCAACGCCAGATCCTAGCAGACGTACAGTTTTATTAAATCGTTTTTCAAGGTACTATAATGCAAACAAATAACAAAACAATTACATTAAAACATAGCAGTGCACTAGAAATGTGCATTAATATGTAATATTGAATAATTAAGATTATAGATAAATATCTATAGTATAAGAGGGACTGAAAGATTCCCCGAATTGCGAAAACGGTGAACGGGACACAGTGCATCACGTTCTCTTCCGATGTCCTCTCCTTGACGAGGGAAGAATCCATATGGAATTCAAGCTGAAAAGGAGGGGAGAGAACTCCAAGAGAGAGGGGAGGTCCGCCTCCAAGTGACAGCGATGGTAACTTGCCTACTATGTAGGCAAGGCTATGTGACCATAGGCATCGGTTTTGATGCTATGCGCTAGGGACGGTGGCCTGGATTGTGCTCTAATTTTGAATTTGCACCGATGGCTACCCCGGACGCGTCCGTTGCCACCATGAATGGAAGGCTAAAATCCGGATACATTAACTCCTGGTTCTCCCATTAGCAGTGTCTCAAAGGCCTCATTCCTCTCCTCCTTCCACTCGAAGTCTATTTCTGCCTTAGTCAGTTCAGTTAGGGGTTTGGCGATCCCGGGCAAACTCTGGGATGAAGCGCCTGTAGTAACCTGTGACGCCTAGAGATTTATTCCCGATCGCGGCCCGGAGGACTGCCGGATCTGTGGGCATTTCCCTGTTGCCCTGTTGGTTAAGCTGCTCTGACCCGTACTGTCCACAGCGGTTGCATCGTCTAAACATATGCTCTTTCTCTCCGTATCCGTGGCATAAAAATTGGCCGTCCAACCGTCTCGTAGGGCCGTTGCCTCTGGTCATGAGTTCCCTTACCGTTTCTTCAGAGAGTTGCCGCACTTCGGGCAAGCCTTCCTTGGAGTTTCATCATAAGGCAGCCTCCTTGGGGATGGGGTCCTCGCTCGTGCAATTTCTATTCCGCGGCTTGGTCCGGGATATACACGGCTTTTCTCCTGATGCTCCCCTTCAAAGTGCACTTTCGATCTTGCCCTGGATTTGTCCTCTTTCTCAGCCTCTTTAACTACTCTCAGTACCCCTTCTTCTGCGCTCTCCTCCCGTCTTCTCCGCTCATCCTTTCTCCCCAATATCATGGTCACCTGCTCCACCACATCGTCAAAGGTGGCGGGCTCCTGGTGTCTAAATGGTCTTGAATATATTCTGGCACCTCTTGGCGAAACACACCCAAAACTATACCTCTGATTAGCGCTTCGGCCCCTTCTCGTGCGGTTCCGAGGTAGTTTTCTTTTACCACCGTTCTGCCCGCCACGTCACACCTGTCAGCGAAAGCCCGAAAACTCCCTTCCTTCCTCTTCTTCATGTTCAATAGGTCCGCAATTCGCTGATTTCGCTCTTTATGCTGCCGGTACACTCCTAGGAAATTTTCCCGGTAATCCTTTGGACTCACCTCTCGACCAAGCCGTTGCGGGTTTAACCGCATATGTCTCGCCGCCGCTCCCAGCACCTTGAACTCTATTACCTACCTCATCATGGATTCGTCTCAATTTGCTAATCGGGCGATCTGGTCTACGCGACCTAGGAACTCCTCCGCTTGCTCATAGGTGGCCAGTTCCCCCTTCCATTCTGACACTTCGGCTAGGTAGGCACCGTCAAACATAATTCCGCCCTGTACCACACCTGCCTCCAGCCTTACCTCCATGGTAGTCTTTCTGGAGTGCGGGGGATCTCTTCCGTTCCCTGGGCCCTCTCACCTAGTCCTTCTAACCTTTCCATTATCTCTTCTTTCTCCTTCCGCCAATCCACAAGCATCCTCTCTATTATGCCTTTCACCTCAGCCTCCAACTTGTTCTGCGCTACACTCTCCGACACTACCCCACTGTAACCTACCAACTACCCCATTGTCCGACACCAATGTAACCTTTCGACGTAGGCGCAGAGCACTGGGCGATCCCGCTGCTTCAGTTGTGTTATTTTTAAAATGAATACCACAAATTGTGAGATTTTTGCTGTTTGCGTCTTAATTCTACTAAGAAGTACTTCTGACTTCTTTGTGTTATATCTTACGTACTTAAATCTAGTCAGTACAACTTAAAATACCAATTACAAACAAATTTTACCTTCGTTTGTGTCCTCTTCCATAAGGGGTCACTGATGATATCGAAAGTTTCGTGTACTTAAACAGATATTCCTTAATTTTCAGTTCTTCATCTGCAGTACTTATTGAATGACCCTCTTATACAATAGATATCTATAATCTTAATTATTTAATAAGTAGATACGATTTGGCGGTTCTGGCGCACCTAAAATACAAAATGGCGGACATACCACCCACCCCCCCCAGCCCCGCCTACTGACCAATCATCGAATAGGACGAGCACTTTAGCCCCGCCCACCGACCAATCATGGTACTCGATATGTACTAAGCCACGCCCTTTATCCCCATCCCTCCCCTAAGCCACGCCCACCGATCAAACATCGAACTCGACGAGCACTTAAGCCACTCCCACTTATCCCCACTCCTCTCTAAGTCACGTCTACATAGCGCTACCAGCGGCCAATCATCGATTTCGACAACCCCCTAAATCACGCCTACTTACCCCCACTCCTTAAATATCTCATCCAAACCGATGACTCCATTTTCTTTCTACCCCCACCCTTTAACTTAGCATCCAATTCGATGACTCCATTTTCTTTCTACCTCCCTCACTCATGCTAACAGAAAGTTCCTCCCTCCACAACATACCGAAGCAACTCTCATACCACACCCCTCTCTTCACCATACTCTGGGAATTATTTTTTATTTTATAAGAAAAAAACTTGTCTTACCTGCGATTCGATCCTACATTCTTTAGGTTGGAAGTCGCATCACCATAACCAGTCGGCCACAATGATCCTCTCGCTAGCTATACTTTTCAACGTACACTTCTATTTTAACTCAACCCCCGCACTATCATAATTTTATTCGCCTCGCCCCACTCACAAAAATAATTAAAAAAAAAAAATATGGCGGAGTGGCATTCAACTTTCACACACTTAATAATAATAAAAAGAATTATTCACTTACCCCCTCTCCAGGACTGTTGCTGCTGTAACGATGTGCACATACCGGACACGCATTTAGAACTGCATTTCAGACAGTACAACTTACTACTAGTAACATTATCCCCACTCCTATGACGTCACATTGCCACTGCCTTCATGATTAAAATGTATTAAATATTTAATTTTATATATATATATATATAGCGAAACGACTGCCTTCTAGATAATTCCCACTACTATGACGTCACACAGCCGAGGTTAATAGTTAATCGTATTAAACAAATTATCTATTCTTATCTTAATCTCTTTTTATTATTTTTGTTTATTAAACTTTGTACTCAAATCAACATATTATATCTTGCCTGTCCAGACATGTTACTTACCTTACTTATGAAGTATGTTTGTATATACAATGAGTCACCATGCATGTCTCATTCTTTGCAAAAGGTTTATTATTTTTTTCTAACAATATTTAATACTTAATCCTATTACAAAATGAGCCATCCAGGCAACAACAAAAAATATGTATATCTTATCTTAATCCCTTTTTATTATTTTAAAAGGTTTGTTATTTTTACTTAGAACATTGCTAATACTTAATCCGATTAAGAAAAAATATAAATATATTCAATGAGTCATCTAGAAAAAGGTTTTTAATTTTTGTTAACATGTTAATAATTAATTCTATTAAGAAAAAAAATATCTTCTCTTATCTTAATCTCTTTTTATTATTTTAAAAGGTTTATTATTTCTTTTCGAACATTGTTAATACTTAATCCGATTAAGAAAAATACGAGTCATATTTTAATTATTTTTGTCAACAAAAATGATGATGATTCACCATACAAATTTCTATTATTTTTTTTGTTTACTAAACTTTGTATTCAAATGAACATATCTTGCCTATCCGGACAAGTTACCACATGTCTTCTTAGCATGTTTTGTAATAATTAATCCTATTAAGAAAAATGTCACTATATACAAGAGTTATCTAGGAAAAGGTTTATTTATTTAATTCTAACATATCTTGCCTGTCCAGACATGTTACCCCAGCTCTTGTTGGCATGTTTTGCAATACTTAATCCTATTAAGAAAAAAAAATATGTCTCTTCTTATCTTAATCCCCTTTTTATTATTTTTGTTTATTAAACTCATTACCTTATTTGCCTGTCTGGACCTGTTACTTATTTCTATCCGTGCCTCAGAGAATAAAAGATTCTTATTATTTCATTGTAACATGGGGGAATTAAATAAAATAACAAAAAAAATAAAATAAAGTAACCTTTATATTAATCAAATAATTATTTACAAAATAGAAAATTATTATACACTTAAATAAATTCAATTTCATATCTCTTGTTGATGAAACCCTTATACAAAATGGTTATTTTTCTCCGTCCCTGCGGATATTCTTGAATCATCTCGTCGGTAATCTCAGTAGCAAATCTGTTCGGTAGAAATACTCTCCTCGGCTGGTCTTCATACCCTGTTGGTACAATATAATTTATATGGGCAATTACAGCATTTCCAAATTTGGTATTGATTCTTTCGAATATATCCACTTCATATGCGTACCCAATTCTTAGGTCTGAAAGTCTGGCAATGCCAATAGACCTTTTATTAACCTCATTTAAAAAAGTTGCCAATGAAGACATCTGAAATAGAATCATCAGTTTATAGTGTAAGAACATAAAAAATAAATATGAAAGGGAATAAAAAAAAAATACTTACTTTGTTAGCCTGAGGTTGCACTTGATGATAGCTCACTGGAATATAGATGACGAATGATGAATGGTCATCCACGCTTAATAACGTCTCCTCCACTCGGCACGCATGACGTCAC
>JAAEAF010007303.1:0-36497 GCA_011037195.1 Triatoma infestans
TACAAAATTATTAGGTTTTATTTGAAATATCTTCGTGAGAAAAATAGGTGAGAGTAATCATTATGAGGAGGGGGACATTAAAAGAGCGTTTCTTTAAAATGTCATTGTAACGCGTCATATTTTTACCATCTATACATTAATGAAAACTAAATACAGAAATTAAAGCTTAGAGGATAAATTACTTAAATGAATGCCAAATAACTCTGGGAAAGATTTACTTACAATAATTATAATATACATGAGAGTAAATAAATAATAACTTTAACATATAAATAAAGAAAACTGTGTTAGTACAAGGAATAAATAAATAAAAAATAAATTCTTAAGTAGCCCATATTACAATAAGAAATTAACAAGCCCTAAGAATACCAAGTCCTAACATTGATTATTTAAAATAAATAAATGTAATGATTGTGATAAAAGATACAAACAATATGATACAACATTTTTCATTTTTTTTTTTTTTTTTTATACATTCAATAGTATAATTTTACAGCGAGAATTGCTAACAGCGAAAAGTATCTTAGTCAACTAGAGACGACGGAGCGGACTGCTCTATCGATCAGAGACCCGGGCATGCCGCCGTTCCACCACTATCGAGAATAATTGACTAGGATCAGCTGGGCGGGTGTAAAAACAGCTGAATAATTGACTAGGATCAGCTGGGCGGGTGTAAAAACAGCTGGTGGTCGATAGAGGTATCAAACTAGCCAACCACTATCTTAACTAAGAAATTTATTTATTTTTTTTTATATATTTTGATTATGTTTTATTGAATACCATGATTACTTATGATTATGTTTGTATTAAGCAAGAAAAAAATATTGGCTAATAAACAGTTCCCTCTTTATTCTGCCCATTGTTTATAAACACACATTTGGATTGATTCATTATTTAAATTGTTGTGATTAATTAAATATAATTTGAAAAAATATTTGTAAGAATATCGTATAATTTAGAAATAATTCCTACAAAAGCTACAAAGTTCGTATCATCATTTCATTTAAAAAGAATTATCTGAATCAAACCAACTCCTCCTTTAATTCCAATATTCACAAATTGTATGAAGATTTTTTTTGTTTGTTGCATCTATACAACTATATACTCGAACAATGGCAAATGTGTATGTATACTATAATAAACAATTGTGTGATTGAGCTATGCTCAGCATCACAACTGGGATGACGTGATGGGAAAAACCAGCCTGCGCTGGAGCTCCCTAGGATGAACTTGTGGGATGAGGAGCAAGGAGATCACGTGGCCAACGAAGTCTGAAACGACATGGAGGATAGTCAGGGTGGAGTGTGATTTGGGCAAGAGGGTTTGGGTGAAGCTTTGGCTTTTATAGAAATATATTTAGGCTTTCATAGAAATATATTTAGGCTTTTATAGAAATATATTTAGGCTTTTATAGAAATATATTTAGGCTTTTATAGAAATATATTTAGGCTTTTATAGAAATATATTTAGGCTTTTATAGAAATATATTTAGGCTTTTATAGAAATATATTTAGGCTTTTATAGAAAAGATTTCGCTTCTCGGACAAACAGAATATACCTGTTTTATACAGTCACATCGTCACGCAGATTTTTTGGTTTATTTTTTTTCGTTAGACGGAACAAATAAACAATGGCTGCCACTGTTGCTAGGTTTCCGCTTGACTTTTTGAGTAGGTAAAGGCTGACGCCATTGTCAAAACATTTCAATTAGGTTTGGAATTCGGTGAATTTTGTGTTAAAGTAAGCAAATTTTGTGTTGTTTTGTAATTTTAATGCATAAACTTCTTTTTTTTATGTGTAAAATGGCAGAGAAATTGGGGCGAAAGCAAACCGCTTTTTTTGTCGTTTAATACGAAAAAATTTTCGGTCCCCTCACTTTCGTATTAAACGTTCTTCACTGTCTATTAAACCAAACAGGAATTGAACACTAACCGCGCGCCAAAATAATGAAGTAAACAACCAACCTTCTCAACCTAATATAAAGCCTTTGCTTTGGTACGTACACTGTTTTTATCGTACTCATTTTAATGTATTCAAGATATTTTGGTTGACCTGTAACTGACAAATACAGTGGTGTTAGGGATAAATGTATTTTAACACTTATGGCAGTTAATACTTGAAGTGATTACATTGTAGTCCAAAAGACTGTGCCAGTAAAATTGAATATATCACAATAACATCTTATTTTTGCTTATTTTTGTAGTCATAAAAATTTTGATGATTGGTTTGATGACCACAAAAAGAAGCAGGCTATCACGGAAAATATCTGTGATGCTTTCCAGCATTGCGGAACCAACTGCAACAACAAATCACAATAATGTTTGAAATCTAACACCACAGATTTCAAATGATACGAAAATCGCTAAGCTTTAGGAAAATCGTTGTAGTCGTTTTTTTTTTGAGAAAATTACAAAAAAAAAAAACAACTCAAAAACCAAAACTTTGTGAAGTTACATTCGGTCAACCGATTTTCTTCAAATTTGTAATTCTTGTAATACAATGTAATGTATCTTGATATTATATGGTGGCCATAGTAACCATACATTGTATTCTGAAGTGGTATTTTAGAGGAATGTTTAAACGTTCAATTCTTTCAATTTTTGAAAACTTCAAAATATATGAACTGAGACCAAATTCCATTAAGTCTTAATTTTCGAACTCTGACTGGCCTCAAGTTTTTTTTTACCATTTAAGAAAAATCGTTAGCCCCATTTTTAACGAATAGTCTATTTTATGAATGTATTTTAATACTTTCAGGTCGAGAAATTTTGACAGATAACTAATTTCCTGTCCGGACCCCATAGTGATACCAAAACGGCATGAATAGTTTGAATTTTTTGCGATTCATTTTTTGTTTTTGTTTTTCAGATATTTTGTTCTCACACACGAATTCGCAGAGTTCACTCACTGAAAACAATATTTTTTCTTATTCAGGGGATCGTAAAACATACTTTGTGTGTGTGTGTGTGTGTGTGTGAAAACTGAATTTGTAACATTCGATAAGATCCACAAGTCTTCTTTTTATAGCGTAATAGAAATTTAAAAAATACTTTTTTTTAAAAGGTAAATGATAAATGTAAACATATGTAACAAATACTTCCATAATGTATATATATATATATGTTCATATGAAATGGAAAGTGACATAGTAGAAAATAAGTGGGCTGGCATAGGAGGCAAGTGGTATCAATTTATTCAAGTGGGACGTTACGAGAGTACTTCAATGGTACCCCCTAATGATTTGTTACATACATTGACACTCTTTACAATCAATGTGCGTCCTGCTTTATGGAATGTAGACCAATTATAATATTTATGAAATTAACTTGTTTGAATGGGCTGCCATGTTGGAATGAATGAAAGTGTATAGACTGACTTTACTTACAATTATTAATACAGGTTTTTTTTTTAATTAAGAAACATTCATCAAATCTAAAAAAAAAAAAAAGAAAAAGTAATTCTAAGGAAGTCGTAAGTAAGGAAGTTTGGTGATCTTATTGAACGCCTTGAATAAATGCTTGAGTCTTTTTCAGTGCTGGGATGCATTTAAGATATTTTTAATCTGCTTCTAAGTGCGCTGATATTGTAGGATTCCTAAGATAACATGCAAGAAATGATAAATTTTTACTTTCTCTTACTTAGGTACCACATAATATTTATCAGTTACTAAGTGGCTGACAGAGAAAGATAGAAAAATAAGAGGTGTATTTTACATGAATTAAACCACTAACATTATTGGACCAAATTTTTTTAATGAACAATTTATCATTTTTGTCTAATTTGTGAAACGGGGCTATTTTTTTAGTTTCACTAACTGTTGATCAGAAGAAGTATTGCTAGTTTGTGTCAAATTGTGGAAATTTCCAATTCGAGCTCACAAAAATCGTATTTGAGTTCGCCAGTTTTTGAAACCAGTTAAAAATCAACCATCAGCAGTTACAAATCAACATTCGGAGGAAGTCTAAAATCATTCTCAAGAAAGAAACAGCTAATTTGTGAACAAACATTCAATAGCTTAAAAAGTATCATCAAAAAGTCTGCATATAATTCTCAGTTGTTATAGCAAGCAACAACTTCTTCACATAACTTTTGTCTAAACGCTTTTTCAAGCCAGAGATTTCTCTGCAGCTAGCCAATCTATCCAAATGACTATTAGAATGGACAAGAGTCCTTAGTACAACTATGCTATGAACAGCGCTCTCCACTCGACCATTAAATTCTCTCTTTATATTCATTCTCCTCTAGCTCATTTAAATATAGGTTGTCCCAAAAGGTACTTTACAACTTCACAATGCAATAACTTGAATTGTAATTGATGTACAGAAAATAACATTAGTTTATCTAATGCTCCATCTCATAAAGTTTTTTTTCCCTCGTGTTTCAGATAACAGGAAACAAGAATAAGAATAATGGCGTCCCCACAAGAAAAGGCACAATGTGTGAAGTGGTTTATTGAAACCAGATCTGACATTCAGACACAGAGAAACTTCAGGACACGATTTAACAAGAATCCACCCTCTCGACCATCAATAAGAAAGTGGTACAAAACTTCATGGAGACAGGCTGAGTTGATGTAAAGCCATATACTGGCCGGCCCGGAACGAGTGATGCAGACGTCGAACGCATACGTGTAGCTTTCCAGCGTTCGCCCCAGAAGTCGATTCGAAGGGCCTCACAGGAACTGCAAATCCCTCGCACAACAGTGCACAGGGTACTCCGAAAACGTCTTCAGTTGTACCCATATCGTCTGCAATTACTGCAGGCACTTGAGCCAAATGATAGACCGAAGCGCATGCAATTTGCTGTGGAAATTCTGACACGTGTGGAAGAGGATAACAATTTCCTTAATAAGTGACTTTCTCCGATGAATCGACTTTTCATGTTTGTGGAAGAGTCAATACACACAATGTCCGCATCTGGGGGTTAGTAAACCCACATGCTTTGAGAGAAGTGGTGCGTGATAGCCCCAAAGTTAATGTGTGGTGTTGTGTCATGATTGATCGCATTATTGGACCATTCTTTTTTGCAGAAAACACAGTTAATGGTACCAATTACCTTGACATGCTGCAGATGTATCTGATACCTCAATTAGCTGATCGACAACCAACAGTCTTTTTTCAGCAAGATGGTGCACCACCACATTGGGCTCTTAACGTGAGAGAGGTCCTGGACGTCACCTTTCCGCAACGTTGGATTGGAAGAGGTGGCCCCATTTCCTGGCCTCCTAGGTCCCCTGACATGACACCCTTAGACTTTTTTCTCTGGGGTTACGTTAAAGACAAAGTTTATCGTACTCCTGTCAATGATATCAACGATCTGAAGAACAGAATCACCGATGCCATTGCCACTGTTGATGAACACATGTTACGGCGAGTGTGGATGGAAGTTGAATACCGATTAGATATCGTACGTGCCACAAGAGGTGCGCATATTGAAGTGGACTAAACAAGGAAAAAACTTTATGAGATGGAGCATTAGATAAACTAAAGTTAGTTTCTGTACATCAATTACAATTCAAGTTATTGCGTTGTGAAGTTGTAAAGTACCTTTTGGGACACTCGATATAATATTGTGAACTTATAATAGTAGTATGCGTTCATTCATTAACAACATCATTCGCCATTTCCTGCCACTATTACGCATATTAATTTAAAGAAAGGACAGAGAACACCTATGGAACGCAATTTTTCGATCCATATGTCTATTATCAGCCAACTTATCTATCATACACCACTTGCCCACAATACTCAGCAAATTTCTTGGAATTATCATCTTTATAACAAATATATAACAAACTATAGATGGTGTCCAACTCTTCTGCCTTTCCAGTTACAATTTGGGGGGGGGTGGTGGTGAAATGCATTTACGCACGCCGTGCCGGACTCCCGGAGACTACGGCTAAAACACCCCCCCTCTGCTGGGACCTAGCCTGGATTCGCTGATTCCAGCACTACATCAGGCTAGTTCTCTGTCCTAACCCCCTAGGGGTTCCTCCTTTCCTGTTCCTCTAAATCCTTCTTCTTTGCGACGAGAATTTCCCTCGCGTATCTCGCTATCAGACTCCAGTTCGTCTCGCTGAACAGCATTGTCTCTACCAGAGAGTCTGGAGTTTGCCGCCCAATCACCGCCTCCAAGTCCCTCCTCAGACGCTGCCATCGGTTACACGCAAAAAAGGTGTGCGAGGCATCATCTCTGCTTCCCGGGCAGTAGAGGCACGCGTCCTCCTCAGCCTTCCCCATCCTCTTCAGGTACGTCCTGAAATACCCGTGCCCGCTCAGAAGTTGGGTGAGGTAGAAGTCTACCTCTCCATGCGGTCTTCTCACCCATTCTTTAACTCCCCTGATTAGTTTGGCAGTCCATCGACCCCGCTGATCGCTCTCCCAGGAGGCCTGCCAGTTCCGGAAGGTTCGATTTCTTTCTTCCCTGGAGAGTATTTCTTTTCTTCCTTCCGCCCTCCTGTCATACAATCTCTTTCGTTCCCCTGCAAGGAATGCAATGGGGATCACTCCGGCAATAACCATAACTGCAGGTTCGGAGACAGTGCGATACGCAGAGGCGATCCTTAATGCACCCAGCCTCTGTACCCTGGCTAGCCTTTTTCAATTTACAATAATTACTATAACAATTGTAACAGTACAATCACACAATCATTTGTACGCCAAGTTTTAAATGTTCCATTCTAATCATATTTAACTGTTCCATTCTAATCAGATTTGAAGTCCTTGCCGCTGTGTACAGCTAATAAACCAAAAGTGAAATGTGCTCAAATACTAACCGTTACAGTGACTACATTTTTGTTACCAGTTGTAAAAATTGCTTAAATAAGGATTCTCTAGCAAAACGTTGCTTTCAATGCATTGATATCGATGTCATAGAAAACAAAAGTTTCAATAACAAAATGTTTAAATGTTATTGAGGAAAATTAGAAATTATTTATGCTTCTAAAACTTGGATTATACTGATGTTAATCTTAAATTTTAGAGTTTGATATATCTCCTCGATTAATAAATGATTTGTCTTTTGTTAGTTCCATATGAAAAGTGGACGGTATTTCTTTGAGATTGAGGTAGCATTAAGAACGGAGCAAGGCAACTATAGTTGCAATTGTTCAACTTGTATAAGAGAATAAAACAGAAAAAAAAGGGTTAACAATTAATTCCGTGCAAGAAGGGATCTTCCACCAGCTGACTGGGAATGGATCGATGACAGAAAAGTGCGGAGGATATATATATGGTTGTGTTCATAGAAGTTTCTCTCACAAACACTGCAATAAATCCCGTGTTTACCTCACAGCTGGCAACAAGAATTCCACCACCTACAATTTTCTCTCCTCCCATATTCCACATAAAGCATACCCCGCCAGATCTTGACATCATCTATGTTACTCTCGCCTTTATATGTTTGTTACCATCGACACACATTTTGTTCCCTCTATTCTTCTACCATACAGTATTACTTCTTCCATACTAACCTTCCCACACGGTTGTAAATAACAATTTCTATAACGAACATACAGCTCCTCCCCTCTAAACATATTTTATATATATATATAAGCTCATGACTAAACTTTATTTATTCGCTTGAAGTTCAACTTAATGAACTAGATGTATTATTTTCTTGCTAAGCAAAGAAGGTACACGACGCTATATTGATTGATTTGAGCACAACCTAGAATTTAAGTTGTTTTTTTTTTAAGTTTCATAGTAAGCTTACGGAAATGCTTACCGTTAGCAAGGAGTTTACTGGTTTGTTGTTGAAATAAACTACTGACAATTGCATTCATAAATTTATGTTTTACGATACTATGGAAGGACAAAAGGATTAAACGGTAACACTACGGGACACTTGGAAAACGTATTAAGGGGTCCGCGCGCTATATGCTGCCGAGGAAAAAAATGAAAATAAAAGAAAAGTGTTCACTATAACCTCTCCCAAAAAGGAGAGGGTGTCTCTTTAATAAGGTAATAGTAGAATCTAATTAATCGTGACTCATAACTACATTAAATGTTCAAAAAAAAAGACAGATTAAAAGAAAAAAAATTATAAATTAGTTGAATAAATATTAAAAATTTAAAATGAAAGTTTACCATTACTGTATTTTTTTTTAGAAATTAATTAGGTATAGTATCCAGACGAGTTAATTCCAAATATCTCAAATATGATTGGATAAATCGAAAAATAGTTCTAATAGATGTTACGCCTTTTCACTTTCTATAATTACTTTCCCTTAATCATAGTAAGAGGAAGTATTGCAATCGTGTCAAATTTTCGATATTGAGTTTCACCGGAAATATCCGATCTGAGGTCCCCTGAGTCCAAAAAAAGGCGTTTTTAGAAAATTGTGGTGTGTGTATGTGTATGTATGAGTTTGAACAGCATCGCTCAAAAATGAAAAGTCGCAGAAAGTTTAAACTTGATATTCTGCTTAGATATCACTATGGGATACGACAGTATATTATCTGTCAAAATTCCTCAACCGGAAGTACCACTTTACTAATTAGCTTTTTCATTTTTTTTTTTTGCGATTTTCTCAAAAAATAACTCCAAAGATTTTCTACAAACTAGATATATCAATTACACATACAAAGATCTACAATTCTGATTTGAAACATTTCTCCGGGAAAATTCATTTAAGGACACTTTTGAGGGAGGATTGGAGTTAGGTTTTCCAGTAAAGATCTATATTTCAGTCTATTACACAATTCTAACATCTAAATAATATTAATTAGAATTAAATATCCATTATTTTATCCGTCGCAGCATGCATATTAGATTTATTCCTGACCGGTTTCGGATATTCATCCATCGTCAGAGCGAATTCACCAAGTTTGTGTAGAGAGTTCACTTCAACTAAATGTTTCTGTAGACTCACACTTGTTGGTTGTATGTATGTGGGAAGGTTATAAGGTTATCCTTATAGTTATAAACTTGATAACCTTATAACCTTCCCACATACATACAACCAACAAGTGTGAGTCTACAGAAACATTTAGTTGAAGTGAACTCTCTACACAAACTTGGTGAATTTGCTCTGTCGATGGATGAATATCCGAAACCGGTCAGGAATAAATCCAATATGCATGCTGCGACGGATAAAATAATGGATGTTATCCAGCATTGCGGACCCAGACATTTTCAAGAATTAAATATGTGTTGTGGTGGTTGGTTCCGCAGAGCTGGAAAGCATCAGAGACATTTTCCGTGGAAGCCTGCTTCATTTTGTGGTCATCGACCGGTTTCGGGCGTTCGCCCATCTTCAGGATGCGCTTTTCAGACAGTGTGCCAACACAGACTCGTACAGAGACTTAGTTTCACACTAACTCCGCGTTACTACTTAAAAGTAAGAAAAAGACTAAAGTAGTCTTTCACTAACTCAGAGTTAGTGTGAAACTAAGTCTCTGTACGAGTCTGTGTTGGCACACTGTCTGAAAAGCGCATCCTGAAGATGGGCGAACGCCCGAAACCGGTTGATGACCACAAAATGAAGCAGGCTTCCACGGAAAATGTCTCTGATAATTAAATATGTTGTTGACATTTCGAGTTTGAATAAAAAATCAGATGAACGGAAAGTGCGTTTTTACTAAGAAGTATTTTTCAGTTTTCTGATATTTTCTCTAAAATGACTCCAACGAATTTCATTAAACTAGAAATGTGAACTATACATATAAAGAGCTAAAACTTTTATTTGTAACATTTCTCCTAGTAAAGTTATTTAAGGGGATTTTGGAGGGGCGTGGGCTATGTATAAGAATCAGCTAGTAAGCGTGCTGGAAAATGGAAGCTGCAACCTTTCGATGGGATATGGAAGTGAGAGAACGGACCAGCATGATCCACACAACAGATAACGTACTATTAGACAAAGAAAGTGAAACTACATATCTAATAGTCGTGACAATTTCTAATAATGAGAATTTGTTGACTAAAATGTGCAGCTTTTTCCAATAAAATGAAGCAAATATGGAAACTGAGGAGGCTATCAGACTATTGTCCTGTCTCCACAAGCGGTGATTCCATAGTTTTTCTTGAGAAGGAATATTCAATCGAGACCATTTTTATGTGGATTTGCAGAAGTCTGCTTGATTGGGTTGATAACTTATGGTCGTTGTATTTATTAGACACGTAATCCTTGGAAAATATGAACGTGGTTTCATTGTATGCCTTTTGTATACACTTTTATATCGTGAAGAATTTTCATATCTTTGCATTAATTTGCAGGAAAAAAAAAAGAATTTAAAAGTTAGAAAGACGTCTCATATTCCCAGGCCAAACATTTCTCAGCCCTCATCCCAAAAAATATTTTGGAAACCACTTTTATATATTACGTGTGTTGCATTAAGGAAAACAAAATAAAAAAAAATGGCAATACTTCCGGTTACAGAGGTGGAAGAAAGTAGAAAGAAAAAAAAAAAAAAAAAACGAGCGTTTTTTCATCACTCACTAAACTGTATTCACCATTAAATAAAAAAATAGCGATTATATGACAAGTCGACCTTGTTCTCTTTACTATATATATTCTCTTTGTTTCTAGTTACATCACCATTAATTTTCTTATTGTATTCTGCGGGGTGTCGTTAGTCATTAATTTTCTAAATAAGCTTTTATTGTTGAAAATAAAAGGTAGTTTAAGATAAAAAAGACACATAGACAAATATAAGATACAATATGGTGTGGTAATTTGTAGTAAACAATTTTTTCGTTTACAAATAATATTCTTTATAAATAAATAAACTGGAATTTCCGTAATCCACTTATCGTCAGCTATGAATATTTGCTATATACTCAATTTTCCTGAAGATTATATTATATATTGGTAAAGGAACAATGTAACAAAAACGGTACTTTCTAGGAACAGCTTAAATGATACAAGTTGTTCGTAATCTGTTTCCGGAAAAGATTTCAATAAATGGTGAGATCCGCCTAAAAATACATATGCCAATGTATATAATTTATGCAGAAAAATAAACAGGAAAATTGAATTATTTGAATAATTGTTTCAGTTTTTTTGCGATTTTCTCAAAAATAAAATAGTTCCAAAGATTTTCATGGAATATTATCTATTGTTTAAACAGTTAAAATTTGGAAACCTTTTATTTCAAACATTTTTCTAAGAAAATTGAGATAGATAAGATAGAGATGTTTATTTGAAAAATAAGACAAAATATAGTGTTCTCTCATTTTTTTTTTCCCTTTTTACTTTCTCTTACTCCTAGTCAAAAGGAAGTATTGTAATCGTGGCAGATTTTCGATATTGAGTTTTCACCGGAAATATCCGTTTTGAGGTCCCCTGAGTCCAAAAAAGTGGTTTTTAGCAAATGGTCTATGTGTGTGTGTGTGTGTGTATATGTGAACAGCATAGCTCAAAACAGAAAAACCGTAGAAAGTTGAAACTTGACATTCCGTTTAGGTCTCACTATGGGATCTGACAGTAAGTTATCTGTCGAAATTCCTCAACCGGAAGTACCACTTTACTAGTTTTTTGTTGTTTTTTTTTACTTTTTTGCATATTTCTCAAAAATGGCTCCGACGATTTTCTTGAAATTTCTTATATAAACTACACACATAAAGAGCTACTACTTTCATTTGAAACATTTCTTTGAGAAAATTCATTTAACGACAGTTATGTGGGAGGGGTGGGGTAAGGTTTTTATCTAAAGTGCTAGTTCAGTTTATTAGACAATTCTGAAATCTAAATAATGTCAATTAGAATTGAATATATTGTTGAAATTCCGAGATGGAAAAAACTTGGATAACCGGAAGTGCGTTTACTTTACCACTTTACTAAATGATATTTCCACTTTTTCGCGATTTTCTCAAAAATGGTTGCGATGATTTTTTTCTTGAAACTTCTTATATAAACTATACATACAAAGATCTACAACTTTTATCAGAAACATTTCTCTGGGAAAATTCAGTTAAGGGCATTTTAGGGGAAGGGTGGGGTTATGTTTTTCTCTAAAGTGCTATTCATAGTTGATTACACAATTCTACCATCCAAAAAAAAAAAAATTAATTAGAAATAAATAGATGGCCAAAATTTCAGAATTTCAAGAAAATTAGTAAACCGGAAGTGCGCTTTTACTGAACAGTTTTTTTCAGTTTTCGACGAATTTCATTAAATTTGGTACACAAACTATAAAATTTGTAAATTATAATTTTGAGAACTGGAGTGAGAGAAAGTTCCTTGAGTGTTTTACACATCAGATTTTTTTTTTTTTTTTTATAAACATCTAGAGACATGAACAGGATCCGACTACCGGGTTGGCCTTAACAATACAGAACACTTAATGAGTTTTAAAAATATTTTGTGAAACAAATAACTATTTTTTGATATATTTTTCCATTATTTTCTAATAATTAAAATCCTGGATTAATTCAAGACTTTAATCATAAGCTAGTTTCATGTATTTATGAACAAAGCAATTCAATCTTTACCATTTAAATAATGGATTAATACGTATCGATCAAGAGTGTTTTTTTTTTTTGTTTTTTTGAAAAAAAAAAAAGAACGCCTAAATTCGCTTAAAATGGGATAAATAACCCCCAAAAATAGGGAAAAAATCCTCCTTCACTCCATATTATACAACGCACAATTTCGACTGACGGAATAATATAATTTAACTAACTGTCCTCCTAGCTCTGTAAATAGTTTTCGTAAAGAATAACTTATTTTTATAAGTAATGTAAGCATTTTCACTTGAATCCCTTATCAGGTTGATATACAAATTATGAAATACTGATTTATATGCCCTTTATATTATTAATTTATTTTTGAATTCGGAGACAATACGTTCACATAAATGATTTATCATTCTTTTGAAATTTAGATCATATGGTTCTTCCGGTTGTGAACAATCAAATTTTAAACATAATTATTGCAGGTCTTGAAACCAGTATAATTTTTTATCGCTCTAAGAAAATAGATTTCTAGAGAGTTCAATAGAAGCAGCAAATGTAGAGGAGCTTTCCTTTTAAAGTGCCATTTTGTTATAATGTATGGTTCCACCAACTACATAAAATTCAAGTATATTGCAAGTATTATTAGAATTCCAAATTTGAAGAAAATCGGTTTACCCGCAGTACGATTTTACAAAATAGCTTCTGAATATTTTGGCATTTTCTTGAAAACCGTTGCAGCTATATTCTTCAATCTTGGTTTACAGTTTGCTCAGTTTACAGAAATAAGATCTAGATGTTATTTGAGATTGTTCAATGTTTTCGTGCTGTTTTTCTGGTCTATAATATAATATAAAAATACTGAAGTTTTAACTGGTATCTATGCTAACAAACATGCACCAATTTTATAATTCTACTGACTCCACAATAAGAGAAAGTTTGTGTGAGTGTTTCATATCAGATTTTTTCTTATGTAGGAGTGCTACCTGTATATCCGTGAAAGAACAGGCAGTAAGAGAAATCAATAAGAAAGAGAAAGTAGCCGAAATACCGCTCTGAAAAAAAACCATCGTAGCAAGTTTAGAAAAACTGTTGTTATTGTTCCCCTCCTCTTTATGTCAGCCAAAAAAATAATTCTGAAACTAATGGTCATGGGATTTTCCGTCAGATCTGTTGTTTAGTTTTCTAGCATCTTATTTGTTAAGCTGATATATCATTAAAATGCTCAAATTTCTTAGTCTTACTGATGACCTTACCATCAATAGATACGCAGATCATTTCTTTACGAAATCATCAACACCCCGGTCACTGGGTAAATGTTCCATTACCTCCAATTAAAATTAAGAAAATAAATCTAGTGTGAAATATAAACACGATTTTCACTAATTGCGAAATGGCAAACATTCTTTACATTTACAGTTCTCATTAGTGTTTAAAACCGTCGGTATTTTTATGGAGAAAATCACAAAAAACTGATAAACGGAAGTAAAGTCATACTTCCGCTTTATCGATTTTCTTCAAACTGGGAATTTTGGGAACTTATATAATTCTAATTAATACTGTTTAGTTGACAGAATTGTATTTGCACAGTGTTGAACTGAAATAGCATTTTACAAGAAACTATAACCCCAACTCTCTCCCAAAAGTGCCCTTAAATGAATTTTTTCCCGGTTACAGATAAAAGTTGTATCTCCTTGTATCTATAGTTGATATAACAAAGTTTGAAGAAAATCGTTGGAGGATATTTTAGAGAAAATAGTAGAAAACTAAAAACTACTTTCAGTAAGCGCACTTTCGGTCATCCGGTTTTTCTTCAAAACTCAGAATTTTCAAACAACATATTTAATTCTAATTAATATAATTTAGATGATAGAATTGTGCAATAAACTGAAATAGTACTTAAGAGGAAACCATAACCACCCCACCCTTTCGTCACCGTAAGTGAATTTTTCCCGTGGGGGGGAGGGGATTTCAAATAAAAGTTATAGCTTTTTGTATGTGTAGCTGATATAAAAGTTGAAAAGAAAATCGTTTGTAGCCGTTTTCGAGTCAGTCATAAATCTTCTTCATCCAACGCCCGTCCGTGGCCGCTCGGCCATTTGACGCCGTGCCATCCAGTAGAGTCTGGCCCGCCCTTGCAAACTGTTTTCTCGGTCATTGGCTTTAAGGTCACTGTAACTAGGTAGATGTTCGGCCGTCTCTTCGCCTTCCATACACAGGGGGCATAGGGGGGAGTCAACAAGAAAAAGGCGGTGCAGGTGGCTCTGGAGGAAGTCCAGTGCCTGAACGTGGCGACCCCGACGTCTCTCGGCAGGTTGTTGGAGATGGTGTTGGACGTCACAATCAGTTCCCATCTTTTGCCAACGGCAGCCTCCTCCCAAGACGTCCTCACTGCCTCACCTGAACAGATAGTTGATGATGCCACATGTTGATTTGTATGTGGCTGGTTGTTCTACTTGAGGGTGCAAGCAGCCGTCCTTCGCTAGCTTGTCCTTGCGCTCATTCCCCTCAACCCCACAGAGTCCGGGCACCCACTGAAGATGGACTCCTGCGGTTCGGCGGAAGTAATTGCTTAAATCATAAAAAATTGGGAAAAAGCATTCAGTAAAGTTGATGGATTTTGCCCGGAATTTTTGCGTCTAAATGCGGTGGTAGTACCTACCTAATCGGAACACCAAGTTTGAGCTTCCAACAACTTTTCCTTTTTGAGATATTCTTTTCACCACATAGAGACACACACTCATACTCATTCACACCACTTTCTAAAAACCACTTTTTTTTGGACGCAGGAGATCTCATACATGTATTTCCGGTTAAAACTCAATTCGAAATCTGGCGCGATCGCAGTGCTCCCTCTAACAACAGTTAAAGAAAGTAAAAATATGTAAATTGCACAAATCAATGAAAAAGAATAAAAATTACATAAACTGGAAGAAATTCGTCACATATAAAAAAGTATATTGAATAGAGGTTGAATTATCAAAGAAACTAGACGTAATAACTATATTGATTTCATATTTAGAACAGAGATGGCATTCAATCAATATTATATTCATTGATAAAAACAAACACAATGGAGTGTTAAAAAAAAAAAAAACTATAAATAGAAGGAAAATAAGAAATATATTTTTAAAATAATCCGTAGTGAAACACTCACTGCGATTCACTCATTGTGCTAAGCGACAAGTTTTCTGTAAACTTGAAATTTTTTCTAAATATTTTTTGCTTTTTGAAGGGAAGTCAATGCACTGCGACTTTGCGGCAGATGTCATTCTCTAAACATCCGTTCTACAAAAACCTCCATCAGGTTGAGGTCCCTGAGGAATCCCAATACCCTGACGTGCTCTAGAAAGGGTATATCCCTCTCCTTCACCTGGTAGGTACCCAGGTTCTTGAATCTTTTCTGAGTGGCAGCCTCGCAGTCTGTAAGAGATGTAAAGGGAGTTTCCTACAGCTTACCACAGAGAATCTGCAGAGCGTCACTTTCCAAACAGCTTCAACCAGGTGTCCTCTAAGTCAGCAATGCTCGTGAGGGGAAACCGTCAGAACCGTGGAAGCTGTTTTTTAGCTCAATCCATGCGGCCTCGATATTCCGTTGGTGATAATTTCCCCAAGCTTATCTGGGCCGTAAACGCCAAAACCGGGAGGGAATACCAGAGTTGCAGATCTCCTCGTTAATACCCATCCTTCCTGTAACTCCAACAGAAACTGGTCGCTAACCCCACAAAAAGGTTCCGGCCCTAGAAGCGGGGGGTCGTAGCGCCTATCTTGGCCAGGGCGTCGGCCATCTCATTCCCTTCGATGCCAACATGCCCGGCGCCCACCAAAGCACAACTTTATTCCTCCTGCCTACGCTATTAAGTTTATCCAGGCATTCCCAGACCATTTTAGAGATGATAACTGATGCAGTCAATGCTCTAATGGCTGCTTGACTATCGGAAAGGATAACAATCTCCTAGTTCCTATATCCCCTATCGAGGTTAAATTGTACACATCTTCCAATAGCGTATATCTCCGCCTGGGAGATGCTGGGAAATTTACCCATGGGTTCCGAGTGCTTGATCCTTGGACCGACTACCCCCGCCCCAGTCCCCTCGAGGGTCTTAGACCCATCAGTATACCGTTTAATAGCATGTTCCTTAATGCCCAATTTCCGGTCAGTTGCTTTTCTTTAAAATTTGGAATTTAGCAAAAAAAATTGAATTCTCCTTATTATTTTAACGATATAAGATTGTACAATTCACTGTAAACTGCGCTAAAGTCGTTATCTTTAAAAGTTAACGTTGTCCTTTTTCTATGGACATTTAAAATTAATTTTTCTTCGAAATAAGTTTTAAATAAAAATGATAGCTCTTTCAATAATCAGTAAATAATATACCATATTTAAAGAAACTCGCTGCTGATGTGGTTAAACGAGAACATGGCAAAACTAAACAAAACAAAACCGTTCAATAAATTCACCATTTTCCAAATTAATTTGTTTCCAAACTTATGATTTTTTACAATATATTTAATTTTAATTAGTATTATACAGGCATTTCTTAGAAACCAGTTTTTTTGGACTCAGGAGACTTCATAACATGTATTTCGGGTGAATAGTGTATTTCGAAAATTTGGCACGATCACAATACTTCCTCTTAATTAGGTGTAAGAGAAAGTAAAAATACCTAAATTGCCCTAATCAAAGGAAAAAAAATAAAAGTTACCTAATCTGTAAGAAATATGTCATATAAAAGAAGCATATTGAATAGTGGTTGAATTATCAATTATTCTGGATTAACTAGGAATTATGAACTTACATTTTTTTTAACTTTTATACCTGTGCAGCATAATTATCAGAAGTGTTACTTTTATGAGATACCTAATATCATGCTTTCTACAAAATCGTTATAAAATACATTTTTTCCAGAATCTTATTTCAAATAAAACTTGTAGGCACACGAAGTTTTAAGAAATTCTTTTAAGCCATTTTCGGCAAAATGGCCAAAAAAAAAAACGAAATATCTACGATGTTCGCATACACAAATATCTTCTTTTTTTAACCTCTGAAAATTTTTGGTGCTCAGAGGTTTTCAAAATGTTTATTTCCAGTGAAAGAAAACTTAATTTCTAAAAATTTGACACGATCTCACACTTTCTCTTACAACAGTAAGAGGGAGTAAAAAAAAAAATTATTGAAACTTATTTCGCTTTCAAAATTAATAACTTCAGAAAACAAACTTAATTCTATTCCGTGCTTCTAACAATAATATATTTCAATAATACATTTCTGATAATAGCTTTCAATGAAATTATGTGTAGTTCGTTTTATAAGTTTAATATCCAGTTATTTTGTTTCTGATGGTATAATATAAAAAAAAACTTTATTTTTTTTTCCCCCATTAAGTTATAAGGTCATTCGTTTGGTATTTCTATCGCTATAGCTTTTAGGGCATGCTCATGAAGATTATAGCAATCCATCTTTCTGGCACCTCACTAGATAATAGTATTTGAACTTTGCACTTCTAACTTGTAGGAGAATGTTATATATTTTCTTACTGTTATCACTACCAGAATAATATCAAAAAAAGAATAAGTTATTGTATATTTCTATAATATCGTTTAATTTCTGACAACTGAAGGGACAACAAAAATAAATTTTTTAAATTGCAATAAGAAGTTTCTGAACCTAGTAAAATAATTAATTCAAACAAATCTACGGTCAAACACAGTTTTTTTTGTTGTTTTTTTACAGCAAATTATAGTTATTTCACAAATTACACAAATCACATAGTTAGATATTACACAAATTGCCTGGACTTTAAATGAATATATAAAATGATAGTGAGAGATTTAGAGTGAGAAAAGAGAAAGGTAGTAGATGGATGCTGGCGCGTTGTAACTGCTGTATAAACTGTTAAAAGATTAATCTGTATGGCTAACGTAGCTGTATTTAAACAGAGTCACCCACTCTAGTCTGACCTAGGCAGTGAATGAGACTCTCAATTTTTGTATCTCTCTGCTTTAGATCCCTCTCTTCGGATCCTATTACATCCCAATTTTTGTGCGTGTGTGTGTGTCTCTCTCTCTCTGCTCTAGATCCCTCTCTTCGGATCCTTTTACAGCTATAGTTGACTAATGCATAAAGAAAAGTTTCGAGAAGAATATGGTATGAGGAAATTTCACGTCCAGAGATTATGGTATGTGTCTCGAGGCACAACGTTGGCAAAAATCAATTATTCTGGATTAACTAGGAATTTTGAACTTTCATTATTTTTTTGTATGAACGATAATCACAATGGCTTGAATTATCTTTAGTGATTTATTTAAATAAGACATTATCAGCGTGCTATATCTGAATTCTTTTATATATTTTATATATATTCTATACAGATATTGATAATGTTCTCTTCGTTATTCAATGTTTTCACTTTTATTTAAAAAGATACGTAATTATTTTAAATCGTTATTCATTGAATATTTATAATGAAGATTTTTTACATTTCATGACACCAGCTAGTTGTTGCATATTTAATGAAAAAAAAAAATTATTATTTATGTATTATATTTATGAACAGACAATCATTTTTGACTGATGGGAAGGGGCTATGTTTGTACGTAATGTATGTATGTATGTATTTCCATAATGTAATTGAGTACCAAACCCTTCTTCTAAAGTGCTTTCTCTAATAGTCAAATTTTCTTTAAGATTGCAAGGTTTTATAAACGTTTAGTTGGGCTGCACTACATTATAAAGATAGTTGGGATTATACTTATTTATTTACAACGCCCTCTGCCTCAAGAGCGTTTAGCATAGCTTAGTAACAGCTGTTTAAATGTAAACCTATCAGAGATATTTTCCATGATTTCTTTTTGTGGTCATCGACTGGTTTTTATATATTATTTAAATTATTATACGTTGTATCTGTGGAGTGGGTATTCCATGCTTAAAGAAAATGGTTTTCAAAAAATTCTAAAATAGTTTAAATCCTGTTCTGTAAAGTCGCCTTCCAGTTGATCAAGTTTCTTCACATTTAACAACTGCTTCATATTACAAACTTCGCAGAACCACATATTGCACTGAAGTGGCACTTCAGAGGAATGCTAAGGGTGGCATTTCCTTAGAATCCAAAATAAATAAAAAATTCTAGAAAAATATTTTAAATAAAAGTGATATGCACTTATACGTGTTGACAGTATTCAAAGCCAAAATACAATTTGTAAAGCTGCACTTCCGGTTGAAGTATGTTGTCTGAAAACTTACTGCCAGATGTGGGGAGAGAGGGTGCACCTAGAGAGAGATTATCAGATTTGTGTTCTGTTACGTTTTTTTTTTCATTTTTGAGATATATTGTTCAAAAACGCACACACAATCTAATACAATCTTATAATTTATTATAGCACAATATATAATAGTATAATTTAACACATTGCGTATCATTATGTGTTATCCAGGCCAAGTCTGGTGATATAACAAGATACTGTTGTGGAATCAATTGTCGTGATTCCTGAGGTATGAGGTTAGATGTCTTGAAGAGGATTTATTAGGAGGAAGTTAGTTTAGAGAGTTATTGCTTGAATTACTAACACTGAATTTATAAAAATAGAATATATTTTAACAATAATTTGAATGAGCCTAATGGTAACTACAATTAATATGATTTGATAAAAGTAAATAAATAATTTTAAGAGTTAAATAACAAATAATTTAAAATGATTATAAAAAATAAACTAATATGCACAACTATGAAAATAATTATAAGTTAAACCTTGTATAGGGACGCGCTCGGAACTCAAGTATTAACTGCTGCTGTAAAATGATACTGATATAATAATGTGGCTATTGGTATAAATGATCCCTTCCTCCAGTGGCGAAGTTTATATTAGTCTTACTCACACACTGTCAAGTATGTAAGTTAGTTCTCACACTAAGACATCTCTAGTAGCGTGCGACCTTGGTTAGGTCGGTGACCAATGATTTAGGTCAGTGGCCAGATTTGGTCGCCCATCGGTGATTTTCAAAGACCAGGTGGCCTCTGTTCAATAACAGGGTTTTATTGGTGCTTGTCTTTGATACCCTTGTATTGAAAAGGCAGCGGCCGGCTGTGGGGCCACTAGTTATAAATTATTCTTTCCTTTTGTTATATTTTGTGAAGGCTTTGACATTGCTATAGCATTGAAATACAAATCTGTAGAGCTATTATAAAGATTTTTTTTCTTAAAAAAATATTTCAGTTACCGAATAATAACTTCAAATTATATATTAAACCTAAAATTAGGAAAAGGAATACAATGTATTTCTATACTTATTCTAAACTACACTTTAACCATATAATAAAAATGCTTAAAATGTCGGATGCTATGTTCGCAAATAAGATAGCTTTTAATGTTATTTCTAAAAATTTACTGTGGTTTAAGTAGTAGGAAAACATGAAATATATAAATCTGGGAACAATTCAGTAATAATTGTTTATTTCCAGAAGCTTGGAAAAGTAATTTCAATGAATATTAATAATTAAAATATAAAGGCTGAAGATAAATTAAATACTGAAATGAAAGTGAAACATGGATTGAATATTTCATAAAATTTACCATAAATTAAATTATAATTGTAATTAAATGTCAAAAATAATTTTGAAGACCATAAGTGAAACATTAAATTTGAACGTTAGACCTGTTTCAATTTAGAATCAAATCAGATGTGTTCATTATACAATTTAGGTCAAGTGGAGGATATAGTACACTTTATTGCTATATGTCCTGTTTTTTATCTTTCTACTGTTGAAATATTTTGACAAAAAAAATAGGATTAGAATTATGTAATTACTTAAATGGTGATAACTGGAATAAACTTATTAATTATATTAAAGATGCATATTGTTACAGAAATTTTCAATGTTGCGGAGTTTAATTATTAATTATCATATACGTACAGGAATATTTTTGTTTATATTTATATTTTTACTGTGTGAGGTTTTAATTTTTTTTGGCAACTCTTTTTAGATGTTTAATTTATGTTTATGGTAATGTTTTGTCACTGTATTGTTTTTTATTTGCAAATATACACAGTTATTATTATTATTATTATTATTATTATTCTAATATAGTCGCCAAATTTTCAAGAATTGCAAGAAAGTAATAATAATACAAAATTAAAAATAAATCAGATTACATCTAAATAGATTGAATTGTTCCAAGATAAGATCAGTGGTGTTAACAAGTGGGCTATTTACGTTAACAAGAAACTGTTGACGATAGCTGAGTTGGTGTGTGTGTGTGTGTGTGTGTGTGTGTGTGTGCATGTGCAATGCCTAAAGGTATGTTTCTACAAAGGTAGCGGCACCTTGTTAGATGTAATTAGTTAAGAAGGAGGTACACATGTTCCCCCCTCCCCTGCTAAACGGCCTCACGTGCACTCAACAGAATGGCTGGTCAACATAGAAACTACGGCATTTATTATTTAGGTTTTAAAGACATATAAACTATATGTTAACCATTTAAACTTAATATTTCAGATTACTTGTTCTCCACAATATTACTAAACTTCCTTCAGATTATAATTAACATTAACAATTATTGAATATGAGTATGGGTCCGTATTGCTGGATAACATCTGGTATTTTATCCGTCGTAGCATGCATATTCCTTTTGTTCCTGACCGGTTTCGGATTTTCATCCAACGTCAGAGAAAATCAGAGCAAGCAACAACCTTCTTACATATCCAATTAACCTACATATTTTCTTGTATTAACCTTGATTGGATTTCACATTTATTTATTATTTGTACAAGCTTTTGACTGTCCATAAACTTTGTAATGCATCCTTTCTTCAAACTTTACAGTACACTCCTGAACTTTCCTATCGCTAAATTAAAATTTAGTTATAAAGTATCCTTTAAAACATGCTATTTATTATACACTATATTCTTAATGTTAACACATAATTTATAATAATTCCATTTTGTCATTAAACACACACACACTTAGTAACATAACCTTATAACCTCCCGCACATATATACAACCAACAAGTGTGAGTATAACAGAAACATGGCGTTAAAGCGAACTCTCTACACGAACTTGGTGAATTTGCACTAACGATGGATGAAAATCCGAAACCGCTCAGGAACAAAAGGAATATGCATGGTACGATGGATAAAATACCATATTAACAATTATTAATATTTATTGATTCCAGTTCATTTGTCATAGTTTATTTATTATGAATGAATAGACAATGGGAACCAATGATGTATGATGTATTTCTGCAGTTATAATTTATAGCAAATCCTCCACTTTTCTTGGAAAGTTCAAAACAAGCATTTCAACCTTGGCCCAGATAATAATTTTTTTTTATGGAAGATTCCTCTCGACCGTTCTTATATGAAGGAAAAGGATTGTGAGATTTGGCCTTTTTTAAAAAATAAAACTTAAATTCTTGCCAACGTTTCGACAAATATATTGTCTTTTTAAAGGCATAAAAAAATTAAAAAAACTATTAAATAATCTTCAAAACACAACAAATTTAAAAACTTATTTATAAATTTTAAGTATACCTTCACTGAGCAGGTCAAATTGTGCTCATTGTGTAACAGGAACGAGATCGAGGACGTCTATCACTTTCTTGCAATTTGCCCTTTCTAAAAGAGTATCGTCGAAAGTATTTGAAGGAGGATATGCTAACTGAGGATGAGTTTAAGGCACATTTAAACGGGAAAGACTGGTCCAGCTTAGTAAATTACTGTAAGGTAGCTTGGAATTATAGATATTTTTTGGTAGAACAATTTAATTATTAGAATATTGATTGAGGTACATATTTTCAAAATTTCTTTTTTACTTTTTAGTCTTATTCTTATATTCTTTTGTTAGTATTATTATTATTATTTTTTATTTTTTTTATTTAACAAGGCTTGTGCATTTCTGTTTAATGGAGCAATGATTGTTTTTTCTTCTTTTTGTTTTGTTGTAATTGAGGATTTTTCATTTTCAATTATATATTGTTGTCATCAAATTGTATGTTCAAAGCGTAAAAGTTTAGTTTGTGTAAGTTCAAGGCGACCCCTCAGACGGTCAGTGGACCATGAGTATTCGTCTTAAAACAAAAGAGATTTATTTATTTGTTGATATATTTGATTGTATGTTCCTAATAAAGACAATTTTATTATTTATTATTATTATTATTATTATTATTATTATTATTATTTATAAATTTGGAAAATAAAAAGTTGAGAACACCTCAACATCACACAGAGAATAGCATCAAGTTCTCAACTTTTTATTTTCTAAATTTATAAATAAGTTTTTAAATTTGTTATGTTTTGATGATTATTTAATAGTTTTTTATGCCTTGAAAAAGACAATATATTTGTCGAAACGTTGGCAAGAATTGAAGTTTTCTTATTTTTTAAAAAAGGCCGAATCTCACAATCCTTTTCCTTTTAATAATTTTTTTTCTTGCTTTATTGAAATTTACATCTGCAACAAGTCTAATTAGGATGATTAACAATGACAATAGAGGAGTTACCATCACCCAGATGTGGCTCTCCAAATTAATCAATTACCGACCTCCACAGACTAGTAAATCACGTGGCTACTAAATCGCATTTGAGTTTCATTAATGCTATTGGCGCTGTCTTCTGGGCTAACTTAAAACTACACTGAAGAGACTATTTGGACCACTTGTGACTATATATGTAACCCCATCCTCGTATGTTAGATATGTTCAAAAAAAAAAGTGTTCAAGTCAAAAACAAGATCCGTCAATTTGTCCATTGTATTAAATACAGTAAGAGTAAAGTCTTGAGTGTTTCATACCAGATTTTTTTTTTTTAATTCATAAAAATCATTCAAAACTATAATATCTTGAAAAAAAATTACTTAAAAAACTTAATTTAACCAAAATTTTTTGTTTTCTTCCTATAATCATATTCTAGTTAAAAAGTTGAACTTAAAAAATCGGGTCACTTGAATTAGACGATTGTAACGTTTGATAAAGTGGCTAAATTTAATTGCACTTAACTTTCAAATTTTTTAGAAATTATTGCAAGTATTATCCTTACAATACATTACCTTTGGTCATTCTTTTTTTTATTATATACTTTAAGATTATTTAAAGCAATATTCCTTTTGAAAAGTTTTGTAGATGAAACAAGCAATCAGTGTGGAACATTAGAAAATATACTATATGTACGTATATAGTAAAACTCCTGAACTAGGCTAGGAATAAAATCTGGAAAACGAGGGAAATTAGTTTTGCTTGATATCGACCGCCAGCGGCGGGTGGTACTCCCGCTATGAATAAGGGTGGGGACCGACCAGTAGTGGGGTTGTAGTATCATGGTTGATAGTGGTGGGGATGAGCACACAGCCATCTCTATCGTCATTCTTCTGCAACGGTTATTTATTTAGTTTTTTTTCCGTTCAAAGTATTTCTTTTTATAACATACTATCTTCCGATCACTTTTTTTTTTTTTCTTTTATTGCAATACATTATTATCTACAGTTACCCATTGTAGTGTTTTATGACAATGAAACAGAATATTTAGGAAAAGAGAAATGATAATGAAAATTAATTTAACTATCATTGCGTCAAGTATTTATTATTGGACATGTGATAAACAGCTGACTTTTAAAACAGCTGATTCTCATACCGGTGGAAGTTAATTCATTTCTTTAAACAGTAGTTAGCAACTCCAATAATATACTATATATTTTTTGTTTGTTTATTAGTTTATTATTATTATAATTTTTACTTTTTTTATAATTTTCACAATAAAAATTGATTTGAATCTGAAAAAATAAATTAAGTAACTTTCAGCAATTAATATAAGAATAATTTTTTTTTTAAGGGTGTTTACACCGTTTAGTGCATCCCGTTGCCCAAAAGAGTTTCCCTCTCCACTACTCTCTATCTTGCCATTTTCCTTCACGTAGACCTCTAGCCATCAGAGCTTCCGTCACGCCATCCCATAACTTCCTTGGCCTACCGCGGCGTCTCCTCTCCACCGGCCTGTCTGGAGCATTTTTTTTGGCCATCTTTCTCCACTCATCTTCATGACGTGACCATTCCAAATTAACCGCCGGGTTTCTACGTCGTGGATAATGTTGCAGGAACGCCGTGCGCGCCGCCGTATTTCCTCGTTACGGATATGTTCCAATCTGGAAACTCCAGAGCTTCGCCTCCAGAAGTCCATCTCCATTGCCAGAAGACTTCTTTCCAGCTTTCTCGTAACCGTCCAGCATTCCGAACCATAGAAGGCTACACTTTCTATGAAGGCATGATAGATTTTTCTTTTACTTCCAAGCTAACCTGCTTGGGCCATAAGACAGAGTTCAGTGCCCTCATCATGTTCCTAACAGACTGGCTTTTCTTTAAAATGTCCGCGTCACTGGTCCCCATTTGTTTGATCGAAAACCCGAGATATTTGAAATCATTTACCGGAGAAATAAACCAATTATCATCAATCTTTAAGGTATCCCCTATTTCGCCACAAACCATATATTCTAACTTTTGTTTGCTGACCTCCAATCCCCACTTGAGGAATTCTTCATTTAGTTTCCTCATCATATACGCCGCGTCATCAGCATCTTCCGATATGATGACTTGGTCGTCAGCAAACTGCAGTGCATATAATGTGTCATCTCCAATTCTGATCCCCATACCTCGGCACTTCCTTTTCCACAGGTCCAGCACATGTTCCACATGAATATTAAAAGAGTGGGTGATAGCGAACGTCCTTGCTTTAGCCCCTTTGTAATCGGAAAACTATCTGTTACAACACCCTTCATTTGGACTCTTGCTCGTGCGGATCTATAAAGACTTTTTATGGCGCGCAAAAGGTATCGGCTTAGGCCTGCTTGCTGGAGCGCTTCCCACAACTTAATAAGAGGCACAGTGTCGTATGCTTTTTTGAGGTCAACGAATATTAAATGAACCACTCTGTTGCATGCAAGCTTCTTTTCCAAAAGCTGCGGACGAAGAAGTGGTCTGTGCAAGATCTTCCTGCTCGGAAACCCGACTGCTCCTCAGGAAGATGATTAACTACTTTAACTTCTATTCTCCTTTTGAGAATCCTACCGTAATAAGAATAAAAACAATTTTTTATATTTCACTGACGATCATGACTGATGAATAATGGTGTCTCTAATGAGAGAACACTAAACAGTAGCCGGCAGTGCACTGGAGTGGCTTGGGTGCAAGACCATAGATCCTGTCGGCCTTAAAATAATAATAAAAAACATAAAAACTGAAAAGTCAACAGTTTCCTTTGACTTGATTTATTAAGGACAAAGACTGTCCTTAATAAATTATAAAACAATATATAAAACTATTAAAAATAAAATACGATTATGGATCTATTCCTGGCCCTCGACCGCCGGTAAGAAATTTTACTGACAGAAAAGAATTTGAAAGGACATTTCTAGGGCATTGAAGGTAATTTGAAGGTCTTATAGTGCGGAATAAACATTCGAAGCCAATGGAAGGAAATGCTGCAAATGGTCAATATTGAGAAGGAAACAGAATTGACGAGGATCCTAAAAAAAAGCGATGTGGAATACACAGTTGGCGGCAGGCTAAATTAGCTGTTGATCTTGTTTCTCTCTAGAAATTATAGAAGCTTTCCATGTTATAATTGATGAAGAAGCATTCACTACCAATTAAGAAAGCATGGCCGTTAAGAAGTGTCAACCCTAAGCAGACAGCATCTAGTAATCTATGTGGCTACTCAGAAGGCAGTGATGATCACTTGAATGTGAGTTTAGAATTGTTGGACTGTGAAAAAAATAGAATTGTTACAATTTCGTGATACTATGAACTGCGAAATGGAAAGTGAAGGTGGACCAGTCAATAATTCAGTTTTAAGAATGAACAAGAAATCAATTAAAGGCCAATTCGTTATCTTTCTTATAAACAGCAAAAAAGGAAGAAATTGTTTTTCGATATGTTTATAGTGAAGGGACAGAGCAGATAGTATACAAATTTGATACGATATTGGATTAGCCATGGGCGTTGACCTCAATAGTGCGCTGAGCTCTAATAGGGAAGCGATTAAATTGCTATTACCTCCAAGATCTGCATCAGCGACGGCTCCAGGTGGGCCAGACCCTTCTGCGCTCATCGCCGCGACCCACATACCATAATAGTAGTATGAAATAAACTATAAAATTAACAACACTGCAGTTTAAAAAACTCCAACATTAATTAGTACACAGCTTATTAACTAGGTACCTTTGTCATTGCCGGCAGAGTTAAGGCACGATGCAGCAGAGCCATCCATTTCATGGTTACTGGATTCTGAGAATGACAAAATATGTTCAGAGATAAGTTGATGCTTTCATACAGTGCAAACTAAATAAAAGTCCATCCGCAAAGAAGCGGTTTCCATTCCAAATGAAACACCGGATTTGAGCCGGAGAAAACCAATTTGAATAAAACCGAAATTGTGGACAATTTCGTTTTCAGAATGGGCGATTCTGTTAAATACAAAAGAAATAAAATAATAATAGAAATAATCAGCTGGTTGAGGGATTTAATCAGTGTGTACATTGTTATTGTGATATAGTGTTTTGTTTGCACGCCTTGATTGGATAAAAGCGAATAATTAACTAAAGTGTACAGATGTTTTTATATTCTGCGTGATTGCTTTGTGTGAATAGTTGAGTCGATAGAGCGATTGAGGTTATACACATATTAAACGTGAATGCAACAATACTTTGTAAAAAACATGGTGATAAATATACAGCAATCAATAGCGCAGGTATAAGGAGGGGAGCGTTAAGGATTGCGGTTGCATAAAGGACGGAGTCGGGTCCTGCAGTCCCGGACATTACGGGAGTCACGCCCATCCGGATACTGGCGGAACAAAGGAAGTATATCTATGAATAAAGCAAAGAAGTAGGGCGATTAAAGCAACAATGGAGGGTGATATACGAAGGCTTGTGAGTGGCAAAGTTGGTGGGAAGGGGAAATCAGGCTCATGGGCCAAGAGGCTGATCCCGGAAGTTAAACCAGAATGTTCCGCAGGCTTGGAAAGGTTGGATTTTATCTGACTCAGACAATGAGTGGGAACGTCTGCTTCCTGGAATATCTAACCAGGGTGAGTATTGCAGCGGAGCCGTGTTACATATATTGTACCGACAGGATCGACGATACAACACATACAATATTCGGGAGATGGGATTGGTAAGGGAGTGACTTTGAGGGAGCTGTAGGCGGTGTTTCTGAGAGAAATTATGTAGGAAAGATATTAGTGGCGGAGGAGAATTGGAACAGTATAGCGAGTGAGAATGTTTTATGGGACAATGGTGACGTAGACAGGCGAATTATGGAAGATAAAAGAAATTGGGGAATGGGTGTTCGTGATGGGTAGTAGTTTGTACTGGAAGGGCTAAGGAATGGAATGCTGACCTGAAGTAATGTGTTGAACGTTTTCGGGTTAGGCACTAAGTGACAGGGGGTTTGTTTTCTGGTGGGTGAAAGCCCAAACACGATCAAAGAACATTAGTTTCTTAATCCTTCCCCCAAGTTTGTAATAATCAATTATTTTGTCTTTGACTTAATCAGGATTTTAACTGTTGAGATCTTTCTTCCTAATGAGTTATTCAACTGTCCATAGGACAGTCTCGATTTATTCAGTCAGGACTTTTCCACATTTTGTAACTTATTTTATCTAATTCAATGTTTATTTTCTCTTGTTGCTCAAAGAGAAAATTTTCAACTTTGGCAGATTTTCAAATTCGAATTTTCACTAGATATGTTTTTAAGATCCGCTACTTACAAAACGGTTTGCCCGCAAGGGCTATTTGTTGTATGCAGTAACTTGGGGAATAGTGACCCCACGGGTTACCACTACTCAGTACTCCATGCACTTCATCAGAACAGTACACAATACACTTACCACCCATGTAAACTACATACACTCTATCCTTTACAGACAAGACAAGTTCTCAAACTAGGGTCTCCGTTTAGGCCTAGATAATTGGCCTAAACCAAGGGAAAAGGAAGGGCCAATTATCTAGGAGCCTGTACAACTCACTGTCCGGTGATGTGCAGCACTGTCTAAACTAGAGAACACTGCTAGGAGGCCAGCAGTGTACTGAGACATCTCCGGGGGCACAAGTGATTTTTCAGGTCGCAAAGCAATAATCTCCTATAACATTCTACATCACAAAACGGTTTTTTAGACATTGGTTTTGGGTGAAAATTTTAAATCTAAATATGAAGTCGCTACGAAAAATTGTAGCTATTTTTCCCGTTGATGCTGGAAATAACTGGGAACGCTGAGACAGACAGAAAGAAATATAACAGATTTGGCTCCGACTTGTCCTACAATGTTAATCAATTGTAAAGAAATGTAAGTTGATGTATAAATTAACTAAATGGCCAGAGAGATAGCGTTTCATTTATTTCGAGTACATTCAAAGTAAAGAAATAAATAAATACAAATAATAATAATAATATACTTAAAATTACTTGGAAATAAAAATAACATCCTGTCCTTGAACTCTATATTAGTGAATTAATTGGTTAATCTGATTAAAGGAAGACAAGGTGATGATGCCATATGAAAGTGTTTAAGATATAATAATGGTTTTAGTAAAGATCGAATGTTTTTGCACATTCAGCTAGTGTATGAAGTCTATAAGACTTCTTAATGGATTAGATCATATGACCTGTTCGATATTAACACCTTGATCCCTCCAAAGAAGCTTTCCTTGGCACACCCTTGCTACTTTACTCTACTTTTTGATGACCCTCAAATGTATTTTTATTGTCTTATAAATACTATTAATATGATATTTTTATTAAATTATGACATTTATAAAAAAATAAAATTTAATACTTTTGTCTGGCTTTGATTTTGTTTTATAGGCTTTTAATATTTACATTTGACGTCAGTGTTCTTTAATAATGAATAATACCCTGCTCCATACAAAATGTTAAACACAATTGGTAATTATGCGGAAATGCTTGGAATACGCTTTTTTATTTCAATATCGTGATTAGAAAAGAGCTTTGGTGAACCAACGATTCTTGTTCCTGTCTTTGTTAAAGCCGGTCGAATGATAGGATTGCATATGTTACGCTCAAAGACAGAAAATGCTCATTGAGCGAAAAAACAGCTCACAACGCGTTGTGGTCACTGTAAAACATCCACATCGAGAAATTCGTGTTATGGCTCGCATGAAAACGCTCACGACTCGTTTTGACAATCGCAGAAAGACCACATAGCGAAATTCGTGTCATGGCTATCAAGCTATACGACCACAACGCATTGTGGCAATGAAGAAAAGCCATGACGCGTTCTGAGCACTAGTTGGTGTAACCTTATCACGACGGACAGCTTGTAACTTGTCGGCTTGAGTACAACGACGCATAAAACCATCAGTAGAGTTGTTTATTCAATTCTTGTCTGTTTCTGAGAGTGAGCGTATATTAGCGCTAACCATGACCAATCAAAAAGAAGTGTTTTATGATAAATTACATGAGTTTGTGGAAAGAAGCACTGATCACAGTTTTATCATGAGTATAGAAAAATATGAAATGTTACTTAGTGAAACAAAACTTAATGAGTTTTTTTTTTCTTTATAAAGTAATCCCAATAAATAACAAATATCCTTTTATTATGATGACACGATTTCTTTATATTGTATTTAATAATGACAATATGTCATGCAGCGGTTTTCAATTTTTAGCAACAGAAAGTGCATTAAGGACATTGTCTGTCTGGTACTTATTGCAGGACAAAAAATATTTCCTAAGGATATCTACCAAAACGTTTCGAGACTAGTAGGACCCATATCGCAAAGAGCGCAAATCACTGCGCGTCGTATTCTAATACGGTTCCATAACGCGTCATGGCTTTTCTTCACTGCCACAATGAGTTGTGTCGTATAGCATGATAGCAACGACAAGAATTTCGCTATGTGGTCTTTCTGTGATTGCCACAACGCGTCGTGAGTGTTTTCATAAGAGCCATAACATGAATTTCGCGATGTGGATGTTTTACAGTGACCACAACGCGTTGTGAGCTGTTTTTTCGCTCAATGAGCATTTTCGGTCTTTGAGTGTAACACATATACTGAATATTTTAAGAAGAGGGAATAACTCAGTGCACTGAATTGGAACGTGGAAGCCCCACTTTCGAATTCAGGTAAATGTTCTTTTAAATGTTGTTGCCTTGGAGCTGCTTCCTGCCCCCAAGTTGGGCATAGTTACCTGCAATGAGAGAAGTATCAAGACTAAGCAATAAGGACTAAGAATAAATCTATGACTACAAACTTCGGTGCGCCTTAAAAAACAAAACAACAATAAAAAATCTGATGTGAAACACTCACACAACTTTCTCTTACTTCACATTTCAAAAATTGTAATGGACAAATTTTTTTCAAACTTATGATTTTTTACTGTTTGGTCTTCATTTTTATATCAATTTAAGAATCTAGAACTTAATAAAATAACTTTTTTTTGAGGAAAGCTTCAAAAAACATTAAATGAACTTTCAAGGAAAAAAATTCTCTGTATTCATTGTTACTGTATATCAAATTTAATGAAATTTGTCGATGTTTTTTATGTAGAAAAAAGCAAAAACTGAAAAAAAGTGTTCAATAAAAACGGACTTCCGGTTTACTTATTTTCTTGAAACTCGGAATTTTAGCCATCGATTTATTTTTAATTAATTTTGTTTAGATGGTAGAATTGTATAATCAACTATGAGATAGAACATTAGAGGAAAACATAACCACCTCTCCCGCAAAAAAGACCCTACCAAGGGAAACGTTGCAAATAAAAGTTGTAGCTCTTTATATGTGTAGTTCACATAATTAGTTTCAAGAAAATTGCTGGAGCCGTTTTAGAGAGAAAAAAAAACAAACAAAAAACTGAAAAAATAATTTATAATAAAACTGAACTTCTACTCATCCTATTATCTTCAAACTCAGGAATTTCGACAACATATTTAATTCTAATTAATATTGTTTAGATGATAGAATTGTGTAATAAACTGACCATACCACTTTAGTGGAGACCATAACCTCACCTCTCCCCCAAAAGTGCCTTTAAATGAATTTACCAGGAGAAATGTTTCAAATAGAAGAAAGTAACTCTTTGTAAATGTCCTTAATATTTAAGTTTAAAGAAAATTGTTGGAACTTTTTTTAGAGAAAATAGCAGAAAAGTGGAAACTACTTTCAGGTAAAGTGGCATTTCCGGTTGAGATGAATTTTGACAGAAATCTTCGAGTCTAATGTGGTGGTAGTATCTAAGTAATAGAATATCTAGTTTAAACTTCCTGCGACTTTTGTTTTTGAGATATTCTGTCAACAAACACACACACGCACACACAAATTGTTTGTAAATACAGTAAACTCCCGATTATCCGTGTGCGGATTATCCGGTTTGCGGATTATCCCCGCATGAATTTAATTTATTATATTGGCCCTGAATTCTGTTGACACTTCGTCGGAGTACATCGACTAATAGGAATTCGAGTATAATGACATAATAGCACTTAGAAAAATTCGAACTAGTATTAAAAAAAAATCCCTACAAACAAACCAAAAATCACAGATTTTCCTAATAATAATGAGCATTAAACATGTTAAAATAATTGTCTGCCTTAGAAATGTATGCCTATGTTGTATTTTAGAAATAAATAATTATAGTTCGGATTATCCGTGTTTTTCGATTATCCGTGCCCCATCTCTCCCCAATATTAACCTGAATAATCGGGAGTTTACTGTAGTTTTGTATGTAAGGAAGATTCTTTTCGACCGTCCTCAAATGATGGATGAGATTCGGTCCTTTGAAAAATAAAAAAAAAACTTATATTTTTGCCAATTTTTTGACAAATATATTGTCGTTTTGGTGGTTGGTACCGTAGAACTGGAAAGCGTCAGAGACATATTCCGTGGTAGCGTGCTTCATTTTGTGGTCTTCGACCGGTTTCGGGCGTTCGCCTATCTTCAGGATGCGTTTGTCAGACAGTGTGATAACACAGACTTGCACAGAGCAAATTCAGTTTATAAACTCCGTTCAGTTTATACACTTACACTGAGTGTATAAACTGAATTTGCTCTGTGCAAGTCTTTGTTATCGCACTGTCTGACAAATGCATCCTGAAGATGGGCGAACGCCCGAAACCGGTTGATGACCACAAAATGAAGGAAAATGACCATGGAAAATGTCTCTGAAATATATTATCTTTATCACGGCATAAAAATAAGAAATGTTAAACTTGAAAACATAACAACTTTACATTATATTATTAGAAAATAAATAGATGGGAAAACACTGCAACACTACAGAGAATAGTTTTATTTATAATATATATTAATTTCTTAACCGGAAGTAGAACTTTACAGAGTAGGTTTTCGAGTATTTCGCAATTATCTCGAAAACCAAAACGATTTTCTTCAAACCTGGTATGCTAACTGCACATATATAAACATATCACTTTTAGTGGACACATTTTTCCAGAAAAATTCATTTGAGGGCCCTTTTGGGGGGTGGGGTGGGGGGTAAGTTGGGGTTATGGTTCTCTTTAAAGTACGATTTCAGTTTATTACACAATTCTGTCATCTAAATATTATAGTGATTAGAATTAAATATTGTCGTATTGAACTGCTCGCATTAGGAAAAACCGCTAGAGTTCAGAATAAAGAAGTTCAGATAATCAGTGTTAATTAAAAAAAAAAAGAAAAGTAAAATAAAGAATTTAGCGAGCACAATAGCGTGTCAGATTTGTCTGTTTTTTCATCTAATGACATGGAAGTAATAAATAAGGATGTTCTAATTTTTTTTTTACAGTAGACATAAAATTAGAATCAGTTCCTATTCCTAGACAAGGACGTGCACGTTTTGAATATCTTATTAAAATTTTTATGATACACATTAATCATAGGTCATTTAGCAGCGACTTAAACAGAAAAAAAAATGAAAATCTCATGTGAAACACTCACACAACTTTCTCTTACACCTTTCAATGACAAATTTTTCTTTAAACTCAAAATTTACGTATTTGTCTTAACATAAATATGAGAAGGAGTGGGGGAATGAGTAAATACCAACCTACTAATCTTGGCAGGTAGAGAAGCGAAGTGATTATATTATGGCCCAGTAGAGCGCTCCAAAAACACTGAACAACCATCATTAATTTGAAATTTGAAATTAACGCCACAAATTCAGTACAACATTTAAAAATAATTTTTTATTTTTATTTTTTGAAAAATGCTGCAAATAATAGTAATAATTTTTTATTATCAAGTTTAAACAAAAATTCTGTCTATTTAATTAATCCCCGTGAAATCTGCTCCATCTGTAATCTTAACATTTTAGAAGATCTGTACCATTTAATTGTTGTCTGTCCAATATATTCTCCTATTCGTAACCACTACATCCCTTTTGTTACCTCCATAACGCCAGACCAGTTTCCCACTATACTTTCCTCAAACAGTGACTCCCCAAATAAGGAATCTCTACTATTACATTACTAAAATTGCCTTAAAGTTAGATCTTTTATTATAAATGAATCAATATATAATCAATAGAAACTTCATCATTATCTCTATCATTAAGTCATTCTGTCATTATTGAACTTGATACTTAAATTAGAGTATATTTTTTCAGTATTATTATTAACGTATAAAATTGTTAATATTATTAACTTATAACTGCGAAGTACGCTGATCTCTCCTTACTTACGCCTTCTCATGCAAGTTGCTTTTCAATTTTTATTTTCATTTTGATACACCTTTTTATAAAGATTGTTGCACCTTTTATAATGCTTATCATCCATTTTCTTATCTACTTATATTGTCAGAAATTAGTAATTTTTCGATTCATTTTTGTATTTTCCTTTACTTCTTCTAAGTTGTAACATTGGTTTATTGTAAATTTTTGAGTTATACTTTTTGTTGTCACAGAATTGATGCTATTCTATCTTCACTGTTCATTATTTGTAGTTATTAATTAAAAAAAACTCAAAATCCTATTGCATAAAGTCGCAAATTCGGTTAATCGATTTTCTTCAAATTTGGATTTCTATCAAGCGGCAGAACTATAATATATTGAATGAATTGGTACTATAGAGGAAAGCATAACGCTACTGGTTCCCCCAGAACCCCCAAAAATCCATTTTATTGGGAAAATGTTTTCAAATAAAAGTGTTTAGGTATTTATGTGTGTAGATAGTATACAAAGTTTAATGACTGAAAAACAATTCAGTCAAATCGCACTTCCGGTTGATGGATTTTGCCGGAAATCTTCGTGTCTGATCCGGTGGAACTAAATTTGAGCTTCCTGCGATTTTTCGTTTTTGAGATATTTCAGTTACACACACACACACACACACACACACGCATGCACAGAACATTTGCTAAAATTTGTTTTTTTCCAAATTCAGCAGACTCCCAAAACATGTATTTCCGGTAAATCTGGCACGATCGCAATATTTCTTGTTACTAGGAGTAAATGTTTCAGGTTCCAGGTTTGAAAATAGGATCTGTCGTTTAACAAATGTCACTTGTTAATGGTACATCGTTCGAAAATGTAAAATCTTTCAAATATCTGGCCGCAAAAGATTGGCAAGCGGAAACAGGTGTTTCTTCGCTTTAATTCGTACGATGAAGTCCAAGTTTATCTCAACGAAGCATAAACTGAGAATCTATAAGACCGTCATCCGCCTTGTAATTATGTATGCATGGAAATATAGATATAGATACAACATGAGCGAATGTAAAATGCTCCGTGTTTGGGAGAGAAAGATCCTCAGAAGAATTTTCGGTCCTAAATGGGAGGATGAGATTTGGAAGGTCCGGAAAAATAGTGAGCTCACCTGAGTTGTATGCTGCACCTGACATTGTCCATGAAATGAAAGGCAAAAGATTGGAATGGCTAGGACATGTCGAGAGGATGGACGTGGGAAGAAGTACCAAGAAGTTGTACATGAGTCGCCCGGAAAGCAGAAGGAAAGTGGGGAGACCCAGGAAAAGATGGCTGGAAGAAGCGGAGGGAGATCTCTGATTCATCTCGGTGTTAGGAGGTGGAGGACGAAAGCGAAGGACAGGAATGAATGGAATAAGACTGTTAAGGAAGCCAAGGCCCTTCATGGGCTGTAGAGCTAAAGAA